>JANAVB010016000.1:587589-674836 GCA_029216955.1 Iris pallida
TCTTCAACTTGCTGGTTCCTGGAAGCAATTCGTGTGGGCGAATCTTGCTTTGAGCAACGATGTTTTGACACCCCAGCAACTTTTTTTCATCTCTTCTTTCTCTAGATTATTGTAACTCGTTCTGTCCCAATTGCAACACGTTTGCAAGGAAGAACGAGAAATCTTCTCTTCTCTATTTTCCTCCTTCATATTGTAATCTGGCTATTTGATTTTTTGTATCATCGTAGATCTTGAGTTTGATCACAGCAAAGTTTTTTGTGTGACATCTCAGATCTCGATTGCATCAGTTTTCATCTTTGGTCAAGCCCCGGGACTAACAAATAATGTGCTCTGTAGGACCCATTGCTTATTTCCAGAAGATCACACAAAACCAAACATTTGATGAGAAGAAAAAATTATAATGGTGCGAGTTTCCAGACATATCCAAGGTACACAGAAATGTACCAAACCTATGGTGAATGAAGCAACCGGCGTAAATTAAGGGTTATTTAGTAATAGAATCTCGAATAATTAGTGTAGATTAAAGTTTAAGTTTGAAAATAATCGGTGTTAGAATTTGAATTTATATCACTGTTCACACATGCAAATGAACAGTGATTGAAAATCCAAACCTTAAAACCCATCATTTTCGAAATCTAAAACCTATTTTAATTATTATATGAGATCATATTACTAATAACCCATAAATTAACCTCCCATAAATTTTTTTGTGAAGTTGCCAGAATTTGTAGTTTGGACTTGCTATTGAAGAAGATGTGGACTTAAGCCCAAGCTATCAAGGGTTCATTAGCACACCCGGTCCATTATTTTTGAAAGCTAGGTGAATTAGTTAGATATAATAATTAACATTTTCTTTCTTTCATAAACTATTTAACTTTATTTTTTAACGAAAAAAAGAGATGGAAGAAACCTAGGTCATCGAAAATAAGGGGGAAAAAATATACAAACAACAATAAACGTTACAACAACGAAAAAAGAATTTTCAAACATAAATATAGCCACAAGTCATGAATACCAAGACATTTTATAATTTACAACAGATGAAACAATATACATATATGTAATTCTCAAAATTCAAGAACAAATCTCCAGTAGCAATTTCGTACTCAATAATATTTGTCATACTTTAGTAGTACAAATAAAAGATGCATTTTTACTATTATCTTTTTTGGATCACAATGTAGGTCATCTAAGTTATTATTGAAAGAAAAAAAAAATTGTTTTCAAGAAACAACATAAGTTAGAAAGCTTGAAGTATAAATTCTCAATTATGGAAGAAGGTGTAATTTTGAAAAATTATGTATGGATTTGTAAGATCATTTGGATCTATTTAGATGTTAGAGGATTAACATTTTTTTTTGTTTCTCTTATTTATGGAGTTCAAAAAATTGTGATGATTGTAATGGGTTGTTTGGTAAATGGTAAGCGGATGAAAGATTTAGGTTTACACTTTCAAAGGTGAAAAATATATGAAAACTATGTAGTTTCTTGTCCACTTGTAAGGAGACAATAGATTTGGTAATGTTAGGAAAGTGGGACAATGGAAAGTGAAAGAATACATTTTAGTAATAAAAAAATTCAATAACTAGTTTAACCAATTAAGATAATTAATAATTACACTTAATATATATATACATTATTTTGGTCAATTAATTAATACTAGTACTAGTACCTAATTATTTTATTTAATATTAAAAGAATTATTAATTATTAACTAATCATTAAATAAGAAAATTTTAACTATCTTAAATATTAGTTAGATATCACAATTACTACTAACATGTCTAGAATACTAAATATAATTAATTTGATAACAATTTATAAATAATAATCTTTAACTAATATATAATTAATGTTAAATAATTATCCTACCAACTTCTTACTAATAAATAAAAGAATGTATGGTTTAAAATTGATTTAGCAACTAAAATTAATGAACTTTTAATTTATTATCAATTAATCTAATATTAAATAGTTGTATCCATACATTCCATCCACATCTAAGTTTTTTTATGGTGCACGCGTAGTGTTCGAAACTTTTTTGCACACTGCATTTTATAACATTTGGGTCCACCGTCCTCCAACTTCCATCTAAATGGAAGGAGTAATATTTTCCGTCCAGCCAGGACTTTATGCCTCTCTATGCTGACCACAAAGGGCATTTGGATTTGGCTATCCATATCTAAGTTGAATAAGAAAATGCGTAAAGATGAATAAATTTTAATTAAATATATTTAAATTTTGTCTATAATAAATTTAAAAATAAAATTAAGAAGTTTTTTTTTACATAGACGTGATTAACTGTGAATAAAGAGTGAAAATGAAAAAAATAGTATAAAAATATTATTGTAAATGTTGAAATCATTGCCTTCCAATATATAATGAGGCTTTAATACGGCTCAAACGTGAGCCGTCTAAGTCGTTTGTATATCATGATCCATTTTATTTTAAAAAAAAATATATGTAAACAAATGTTGAAAAAAGTTTAAAATTGTTATATATATTCAACATGGGAAATCGAACTCAACCAAACAAGAAGAATCTCCCACCTTAACCACATGAGTTAGAAAGGATATTTGATTATAATTGAATAATGTTCTTATTATACATTATTATACGTACAAAGCACGTGCATTTACTAGTACTTATAAACAAGGTTTTAAAAATCGAATCGGACTAGTCCGTTCAATCGGTTAACCCGTAAACCGGTAGCTTTTCGGACCAGATAAGTATTGATCCACTATTTTATCAAAATCTGATTGTAAATAAATATTTTTATAAAATCAGGTCAAAAAGAAACTGAATTTGGATCACTTATGGTTGAACCAATCGGTTGATTCGATTTGATATGAGCCAGTGTCTTGTTAGGATGGATCCCCGGTCCGATTTTTAAAACATTGCTTGTAAACAACCAAAGTAGCCTTAGCTTCGGTTTATTGGTTTCAATCGAATCGAATTAGCCAAAATCGAATAAATCGAAAATTCAAAAATCCAAAAATATAAAATCGAAACTGAATCGAACTAGCCAAAACCGAAATCGAATCGAACCAAAATAAATCAGTTTATACGGTTTATTAGGCTTTTCAGTTGAACTATTTATATTTATTTTGGAATCGTTTTTTGAAACCGCTTATTCGTTTCGATTCGATTTGTTTTTCACTTTTTCGTTGCAAAACTGAATATCAAGTTTGTGACTTAACCAAGGACATGGAAGCAACATCACTTTTGACTTGGTCTTCTCTCTTTGCGGTTTGTTCGGATGATGGAATATGATTTTGCCATATACATACATGTAAGTGCATGCATGGGCGTGCCAAATTTAAATGGTTGTTGACTAAATAGAAATAGAATGGAGCTCTAAGCAAGCATTGGGCCCTTTTGTTTATAGAGGGTTAGGCACGAGGAACATGGACAGCTTGTGCATGGGGACAATCAGGTCAGGGCAGGTGACAGGCTTGGTTGTGTTGAAACAAAGGCTAACATGACATCATATGGTCCCCAACTTCTTCCTTGAGAACATTTCAATAACTTAATAACTTCACAGTTTTATGAATCTACGTTGTCCGCAGTTTTGGCCCACAATTTTGACTTGTCGATCATGTATCGATCCTCCACTGGAGAGTAGAGGTGAGCGTTCGGTTTATTCGGTTTCAACCGAACTGAATTAGCAAAATCCTAATAAACCGAAAATTTAAAAATACAAAATCGAAACCAAGCTGAATTAGCCAAAATCGAAACCGAACCGAACCGAACCGAATAATTCGGTTTATTCGGTTTGTTCGGTCGAAACTAATGGGTCGGACCCAAAGATCGGATCATGGTTAAATTATATTAAAAAATAATTTTTATATACACATTTGTTGAATTTCAAAGTTACACACAAAGTTGAACTAGTTGTTAAATTATCAAAGTTGTAATTTAGAACATATACATAGAATTGTTGTTTTCAAAATATAAATATTTTTAAATTGAGGCTATTTATATAATTTATAATTCTTATTCGGTTTTCGGCTTTGGACCGAAATCGAAACTCAAAATTGAAACCGAAACCGAATAAGAAAATTTTGTATTTTGAAAACAGAAACCGAACCAAATTGTTTTGAAATCGAACCGAATCTCTTATTCGGTTTTTGGTTTTTCGGTCCAAAACAGAATAATGCTCACCCTTAGTGGAGAGGAGGGCTCGAAATTTTTGAGAGTGAACCCGAAACTTGCACGGGGAAGGAATGGAGCGAATAGGGGGAGAGGGGACACGTCCCCCTGGTCAAGAAAGAGTTTTCGTTTATGAATTGGCTTAAAATTTGGGTTGTTTAATTTTAGAGTCTTGTATAATATTTAAAATTTATATTTATATCGTAGATCTCATCCTAACGGTTGACTTCATATACCGTTAGATCTCGTTTAGATTTCCATAATATCCAAATTTTGCATTTAGTTTTAGGGTCTCGTATGATATTTAAAATTTTATGTTTAGATCTCTAACCTAAACCTACATTTTGAATATTATACGGAACCCTAAAACTAAATAGTCCTTAAAAAATTCACCTTATTGTTATCATTTTTACCTTTCAAGAATTATTCTCGGTTTAGTTTTTATCCTTTATTTTTATCACTCTTTTTTAATTCTTATTTGCAAATGTCATTTATGACAAAATTTTCTTATTTCCAATTTTGTTTTGAATATGTGTAAATAGATTTTTTTGGGATATCGGTACCTCTTTCTCAGTCTCCTCGAGATCTGAGGCATATCCTCGAATGGAGCGATATGTTTTGTTTTTAAAAAAATGGATCTTTGGTTCACGACCGGAGCGATATCCTCGACCTGGATTATTCCCAGATCGCCAGTGACCAACCCTGCGGATCTTCCAGACTTAACTTACATGACGTGCTTCAGTTGCATATATACCATGCTAGAAACTGTGGAAAGGTATTCTTGTCTACATCATTTTATATTGTAGACTTCATGATTATCATATGTGTATTTTCTGTTTTCCATATGATTATCACTCTTACTGTTATTTCATTGGTATTGTATGTGGATATGAGATCAGATTTAGAACATAGATTGATTGCATGCTAAGATACCCAACAAGATTGACAACCGTGATTGCCATATGACGTATTCGTACCTTATACAGTGTAGCATGCCTACGTCTGTCCCCGTATTTTGGTACTGGAGCATGACAAGGTTTTTTTTATGTGGTCCATGCAGGTCTCATGATTTTGAGATATTGTTGGATATCACATGATTATTGATCTCAGTCCACTATTCCTTGGAATTACAACTTGTTACACATGCCCTTCGCTCCCTTGAACTTGCGAACTGGTCCTTATCTCTACCTGGACCTATCTTCCTTGGCACCTTCTTATTCGTTGTTATCTACCTTTATTCCTTGTTTTGATAGATATGATCCTCTAGTTGGTCATGTCGATCGCTTTATCAGATGTGTTCGGTCCGACAATAGTGGCAAGTACATTGGTCCCTTTGATGCTTATTGCAGAGAGCAAGGGATACGACACCAGAAGACTCTACCAAAGACACCGCAGCTCAATAGTGTAGTGGAGCACATGAATAAGATACTGATGGAGAGGGTATGGTACTTGCTATCAGAAGCAAACTTGTCGGACAACTATTGGGGTGAGGCACTTTACACAACTGCTTATACTATTAATTTATCTCCTACTGCTCCTTTGCAAGGTTATATGCCTGATAAAGTATGGTACGATAAAGAGCCGTCATATAATCACATGCGAGTGTTTGGTTGTAAGGCCTTCATACATGTACCGGAGGACGAGAGATCCAAATTGAGCCGAAGACGAGGCGATGCATCTTTGTCGGCTACGGTCGGGATGAGTTTGGCTATAGACTCTACGATCCCGTAGGAAGAAAGCTCTACAGAAGCAGGAACGTGGTATTCGTCGATGATCAGACCATGACCAACACTCAAATTTTGAGATGCCTTCTCAGGCTGAGGAATTGCCCGAGTTAGAGTCATTTCGCTTCGAGTAGTTCCCAGAGGACATCGTAGAGGATCCAGTTATGAGGAAGCTAGTACATGGAGTTGCTCCCAACCTTGATCATCAGCCTGCTGATGGTGGTCAAGGTAACCCTCAGGAGGATGAACATGCCGGAGAGAGTTCCTGAAGGGGAGGAGGTTGTTGATATACATCCAGCACCAGTAGTTCCGTTGAGTAGGAGCGACAGAGAGCGTCGACCATCTATGAGATACTCACCAGTTGAGTACGTGCTATTAACTGACGGGGAAGAGCCTGAAAGTTTCGCAGATGCTATGGATGACGAACATAGGCAGGAGTGGATGGAGGCTATGCAGGAAGAGATGATCAGTTACTTACAGGCCAACTCCACTTATGATCTGGTGCGGTTGCCAACGGACAAGAAGGCTTTGAAAAATCGATAGGATGTTTAGAGTAAAGCAGACAGATGATGATATTCGCCCTCGATACAAAGCAAGGCTGGTAGTTAAAGGCTACGGTCAGTGGAAGGACATAGATTATGATGAGATCTTTTTGCCAGTCGTCAAACAGTCGGGTGGTGCTAGCATTGGCAGTGAGTTTCGACTTGGAGATCGAGCATATGGACATAAAGACGGCATTCCTCTACGATGATCTTAAGAAGGAGTTGTACATGGAGCAGCCAGAGGGATTCTGTAGAAGGATAAGTCATACTTGGTTTGCCGGTTGAGAAAAAGCTTGTATGGTCTGAAGCAGGCTCTGAGGCAGTGGTACAGGAAGTTTGAGTCGTTTATGGGGGAGCATGGTTATGCACGGACGATGTCATATCACTGTATATTCGTCAGGTACTTTGCCAAGGATGATTTTATCATTTTACTGCTCTATGTTGATGATATGCCCTTTCCTACTCCGATTTAAATTGATTGATTGGAGGACCAAATAAACTCCAAATCTATTCAAAACAAAACCTATATTTCCATAAATCAAAGGAGGGAAAACCCTTATAAATACAACCCCTCTTGGCCACCCACTTTTCCCTCACCATGCTAAAAGATGCCCACCTATACAACCCTAGGCCGCCACCCATATAGCTCTTGGCCGACCACATTCCAACCCCCAATTCCCCAACTTCCAAGCCATCCACTACCTCTCGCACACCCCTCTCGACTTCCTCCACCATCCAAGCAACTTACGAGAGCACCACGTCATCCTCGGAGAGAGATCCAAGCCTTCGAAGACACCGAAAATCATTATTTTTGCTCTGGAATTCAGCAACAGGTTAGTATTTTGTAAAATAGGTTAAAAATAGTTTTACTTATCTGTTTTGCCCCAAACCAAGTTTAATTGATATCCCTACATGTCTAATTTCATGTCCAATTTCTAACTCACACTGTTCCACTCCGTTTGGTCGTGGTGTTCGTTGTACCGAAACGTGTCCAGATTTGACGAATTTTGGTGCAGAGATTCTCCCGACGACTTCGAACCCCGTTTGATCTCAAACAAAACTTTGGTAAGGTCTTTAACATCTATATCTATCATCTAGAATCATTGTTCATGAATATTTGCAAAATTTTTATATTGATATGCTATCACTTTGCTTCTATTAAATTTCGGACGCGGACACACCGCTCAAAACCAATTTTTTTGACTCCAAACTTTCGTAGGATTTAAATATGATATAAATCTAATAAATTTTGATAAAAATCATATTTGACTCTAATTATTCTGATTTATTCTAGAATAAATATTTTTCATATTTTTTCATGATTTATCGCTTCCGAGTCAAATTTATATGTGGCATGTTGTGTTGACACTTTTGTAGAGTGATTTAGCGTATTTTTCTAAAAAGATATGTATAGAATATATTCAGAATTTAATATAATATTTTTCAGAAACTAAAAGTGTATATTTTTAGTATAATATTATATAATGTATATAATGGGTTGCCATGTATAGATTATTGTATCTCTAAATAGTTTAGACTAGTGAACTAATTTTTGTACTACTTTAGCCTAATAAGGTGAGTATATATATGGTAAGTATTGTGGTGATGTTTATTTAGTTTGTTTATATCTTCTAGGAGTTCGTGATCACTTGTCTGCTGAGGTTGAAGTCAGACCAATACTTTATTCATTTGCCGAAAATCCAAGCAAGATATCTTGGAACTTTTCTTGTACTGGTAAAATACATGGCTTGTTGTTGTACTATAAGTAGTTGTGTTAGTAGAGTGTGTCCAAATATGACTTGGGTGCCATCGATGTGGTTATCGATGCTAGTTTGCGTGTGTTTGACTTACGTGTCTAGGACACATACCTGGATTATGTTAGTTGTTTCTAAATGACTTCTATGCCTTGTCATGTATCATATGTCATGACCCGCACCCGCTTCTTCGGATACGAGACGTGTCCAAGCCAGCCTACGCCGCAATGTCGGTGGTATAACGCTGTAAAGCTAAAATGATCAAAATCACAGATAATGCTCATTCCCAAAAATTAATTTAATTTACAATATTTTCAAGTTTATATTTGCAGAAAATATAAACTCTTACAAATATTGAAATGATACAACTCATCTATCTAGCTAATTTCTAAGTTTTCGTCTGCAGGTGCACCTGTATCTCCCAATGCTAAGTGAAGCCACTGCTAACCTGAAAAATGTTAGTTTCCAGTCAGGAATGGAACGAGTACAATTCACTGAATGCGTTTCAATAAATGAAAATGACTATACAACATAGGTTAGAGATTAATTACATGTTTTGAAAATAAATAGAAAAGACGGAAAATCAGTAGCAAATAAGTAAACAAAATACCTTCCTAACTGTAGAAGTACCTTTGATATGTGATCAGTCTGGGACACTACACCGTGAGATCTACGAGGTCTACTTGCAAGAAATATAAACAATGTCTACGAGGCCTACTTGCAAAAAAAACAATGTCTACAAGGTCTACTTGCAGAAAATAAACATATCTACGAGGTCTACTTACAGAAAATAAATAATGTCTACGAGGTCTACTTGCACGAAAATAAACAATGTCTACTGTCGGATCACACATCCTTGGTACTTCTTATTTTCGACTCAACAATTTATAATAGAATATAAAATCATATAACCAATGGCCAATCAATGAAATAGTAAAGATCAATATCAAAAAACAGACAATAAACTGTACTCGCCTGTGGTCCTTTTCTGGTGAAACCGATAATCCAAACTATTCAGTGTGCCACAATAGTCAAAATTCGTACAACAGTCTCCGAATGCTGAAAGGGTGAAATAACTGGTCCAATGTCCAAGTCTGATGAGTCAAGGGGACCTAGAAGATTAATTTAAAACTAATTAATTATTTGTCAAAACTCTAACTACATATAATCACTAAAAAAATAGATTTAGGCCTTGCTTAGATTTTATTGGTTCCTGAAGTGATACTAACAATGCCAAAGGTCCTAGGTGACACTGTCATCTTAAAGCAAATCTCTTCATAAACATTCATTTCATTTTATTTATGTTGTTCTTCTTATTTTTTCTCTCAAGGAATCATTATAATATATGTAGTCTGCATACGCATCATCCCTCATACCAATCCATTTATGTTGTTTATGTAAAACCTCAAGTAGCCTCTATATTCCATGTTTGGCCTCTCCTTTATGTATCAGCCTATATTTTGAATCCACATACTCTACATTCACTCGACAAAAAATAATTTGGTCACTAGTGGTATTCCCCATTACAAACCAAGACAATGAAATATCCCCGACTTTCATAAACTTCCTTCTTGCGTTCTATATACACCAATTCAGCCATTCTTTCTTTAGCAAATTTTCTTCTCAATTAGTATACTAATACTCCGTCCTAATCCATAGTTATTACATAAGCTTGCATTCAATACTGCATAGCTACATAACCAAGATAATTTCGAACTCATCATCTACTCTATATTCCCAAGTAGAGAGCATCACATGCATGTGTTTCCTTACATAACCTTAATACATTTCAAAAGTCTTATTCTCTCTACTGAACCTAAACACCATCATCCCCATTTATTTCATTCATTTACTTGTTGAACCAATATATAACCAACACAAGCTAGTCCCATTAGTTCAAAATAACACAAATGCACATGTATACTCAATACTGCTAATAAAGAAAAGGCCAACATATAAACATTCTTTCTATTGTCATGCACAATAGCCACTCCTAGAGTTCCACGGTTCATATTTGAACATCTTTCCCATATACACACTCCTGTCACATGGTCATTTGTGAAATTAAAAATAATTGCCTAATTGATGCTTCTAATGTCATATATATTATCCCTATTCAAGATCAGACCCATGGAGAATACTTCTCTACCAACTCTTCTTCTATACAACCTTAACTTCATCATATAAATATATCAATGTGAAACCTCCACATGGCCAATGGAGTTCAAGGAGTTGCACGAGCAATCACAGCCTAATTCCAAACATGCACAAGAAGAAGGAGAACGGAAGGAAAAATTACCAGAGGTGAGAGGTCTCTCAAAAAGAAGGAAGGCACCATGACTCTATGCGTCGAGTAGTCAGAGCACCACCTGCACGCCTACTGTTGTCGCAAGGGAGAGGTCGGCGGTGCATGTACCCGTCGACGCAGATCGACTGCGCAAGGAGTTCAAACAATGAAAACGTCTGAAGCCGTACACCCACGTGTTGTCGAGTTGGCTGCTCCTCGGTGGTGCACACCTAGGTTGCCAAACTGCTGCTCTGATCGTCGCTGCCCTCGCGAAAAGCCTCATCGACTCCTGAGTGTAAAGAAATCAACTGGGAAGGAGGAAGAGGCAGGGATAGCTTAATAATGGAGGTGGAAGCTCGATGGGCTCTTCCTATAAGGGATGGACTTCACGTCGATGCTGCTATGCTAATAGCACTGACGACGGCAATCCACGATGGAGAGGAAAGAGCTGAGATGGGAATGGTTTGATGAGGTTTCTCTGTGGTGGCGGCTAGGGTTTCGTTTTATATGAGATTCGATCTATATATGTATATAAACATATGGGGTTTGCAAATTGGGAAGGGAGTACTCGCGGTTTAGGCTGCTCCTGCTGGGATGCTCCAGCTGTGGGCCTGGCTCCCTTTAGTTTATATGTTATTCTATTGTTTCCTTTTTTTCCTTATATAATATATATATATATATATATATATATATATACACTCATATACATACTTATATAGCACTCTCCACAAAATCTAAATAAAACCTCAATATCATCCATTCCTGTAGGGCCTATTTATATAAATATGACTATATATAATATTTATTTGACAAAAATAATATAACCAATAATAATAAAATAATATTATATAATAATAACCTCAATATATTGATAATAAAAAAATAATAACAAAATTCAATAAATCAATAATGGTGTATATACCATTATGTACAGTCGAATAATCCCAAAATGTACAAGGACCTATTTTATACAAATATCATTGAATACCAACTAATAATAATATTTAATTAACGAATACTTAGAAATATTTATTAGATCATTAAAACGAAATAAAACACACTCATACCAGATTACATCAACACGAATGTCATTGGATGTCCCACATGACTACATGGGCTTGGGCTTATTTTGGGTCCAATCTGGACTAGTTCGGTACAAGCAGGTTCCCTAAAACTCAATAATATAATTAATAAATAAATCTTCGATAAGGGTTAAGTTGCAACTTGGCCCGGTTTTCCTAGTTAGGGCATCACTATGGCTCGACCTTCCCTATCAGGACTAATACACTAGTCAAAGCATGCCATTGCACTATCCGTGCAATGATTTCTAGTCACCTTGTACTCCAAAACTCCACCATGGCTAAAGTCATCTACCGTAATAATTAACTAAGTAATTATTTATAATTTTTTTAAAAATTACCATTTAAATTAAATAATTAAATAAATAAATAAAATATATTATCAAAATTTCGGGAAGAGGGGTTACATCATACACGGCACAGTGAGTGAGATTACATTATGTTGGCACGAGCTTGCGTACTCGGCTCGCTATCGATACGAGCTGTAATGCCTGTGGTTCATATTACGTATCTTGGTATACGTGTACGTATTCTTGACTCGTATTGCGTATTTCTTTGCATGGTTATTTTGGCATTTCCTTCTTGGTTCGGTTCAACTTGTTGCTGGTTCGGCCTGGCTTGGTTTTAGGTGGACCGAACCCCCACCTACCACCACCACCCTCATTATATTTCCACCCCACTCTTTCTCTCTCTTCATTAATTCTCTTCATTTACTTCTTCTTCTCCACCATTACTTCTTCACCTACCAGGAAGAGGGAGAGAGCTTAGGCAAGTGCATCTTGCTTCATGGAGGAACTCAAGATTTATTGTTCCATTTTCTTCCTTGCAACATTCTAAGACTCTTTAGTGCTTGGCATTTTCAATTTCTATGGCAAAACTCTTCTAAATCTAAGTTTATTTTATTTTCGAATTTCTTGGGTTTTGATCTACTTAACATTATTATTTCCAAGTTTTAGTAGTTCCATGTTGAAGAAAATTTCATTGTGCCCCATTTTGACCTATGGAAGTCCATATTTGGGCTTGGAATGAAGGACTTATGGAGCTTGGGAGCCATGAACTTCATGGCTCTTCTTCTCGGACTAGTGGAGAAGACGAACAGTCTTGAGCCGTATGGCAGCACTTGACCGCATGAACATTCATGCGGCAAGTCTTTCTCTGCAGCATGGCGCATTACCTTCCAGCCGCATGAAGTCAACTTTTTAGCCGCATAAGGCTCTGGCATTCGCAGCCGCATAAGACCCGCCTCTGGCCCAGCCGCATAAGACTCCACTTGAACTCAGCCGCATGACTCTGTCTTGATTCGGCCGCATGGATGGCTTTGGCCCTTAGCCGCATGAGCACTTGCATGTCTGCAGCTGCATGAGCACTTGCATCTTAGCCGCATAAGGCAGCGTGGCACTTCCAGCCGCATGAAGTCGATTCCCGCGAGCCGCATGAGACCCATTTAATTCCAGCCGCATAAGTCCCATTTTCTCCTGCCGCATAAGCTCACTTTCCCAGCCGCATGGACCGAGTCTCGTCCCTGGCCGCATGGGACTTCGCCCATTCCAGCCGCATAAGACCCGACTCCCTGGAGCCGCATAAGGCCTTAGCAATCTCAGCCGCATGAGCCTTTCTTTCCGCAGGCGCATGAGCTTGAGTTTCCGCTGCCGCATGGCCCTTCCTCAGTCTTGTCCTCTTTTATTATTATTATTATTATTATATTATTATTATTATTATTATATATTATATTATTTATATTAAATTGAAATGTCACATTTATGCTTACACCAGGTAAGTTCTGATATGTTCCATAGACACGATAGTGGCCCACCGTGGCACACTCTTGACAAGTAAACTGACATTGCATATCTCGACATGTTATTATGTCAGCCAGCCTGACATGACAAGTATGAATGACCTAGACACCGTGTGTAGCTCCCATTCCCGAAAATTTTAAAATATTTTATTATTTATTTTATTTATGATAATTTTTAGATTTTATAAATAATTAATTATTGGCTTATTGAATTTCGTTATTAATATTATTATTATTTATTGAGGTTATATAATATTAATATTATTATTGTGGTTATTAGATATAAATTATTTATTATTATTTATCATCATTTTGTTCTATTATCAAAAGATATAGGTGTATATAAATGTATAATATGCGAGTATATATATAGATAATATTAAATATGTGTACGTGTATATATATAAATATATATTAAATATATGTGTATGATTATGTAAATAGAAATATACATATATAAATTTGTAGATATATAATATATATTATATATGTGTGAATGTGAATATAAATATTATATATGTAATTGTATGTATATCTAAATATATAAAATAGTGTATGTGTGTGTGTGTATATATATATATATATATATATATATATATATATATATATATATATATTATATATATATAATAATAAATATGTATATAAATGTAATATATATATGTATATAAATGAATATGTGTATATATATATATATACGTACGTGTGTGTGTAATACATATATATACTTATTGTATATAGAAATAGGAATATAGATAGCAAATAGAAAAGAAAAAGGAAGAGGGAATAAAAAAAATAAGAATTTAGTAAAAAAAACAAAAGCAGCAACATTAAGCCTGCCACAAGGCCACAGTAGCTCAGGCTCAGCTGAGCCCGACCAACCCAAGCACTTCGAGCCCCGGCCCAGTGAGACGCTTCCAATTCCCACACAGCGCCCGAGCGGTTAGCAGCAGTTCCATACTGTATATACATCGGGAGGAAACGAGGGGAATAATCATCAAAACCCTAACCCTCGACACAAACCCACGCCGCCACCCTTTTCCTTACCTGGGCGGCCTCCTCGACGCCGGAGCGCCGCCGGAGACCGCCGGAATCGGCCAAGGAACCCTCTCGCGTGCGCACATGCGCGTGCGGAACACAGTGACAGCAGCCCAACGCCCTCTACTTCGAGGTATGTTTTCTCCCCGTACGTTCAACGATACTTCGACCTGTAAATTTCTATGGATAGCTGGGTTAACCCTCCATTAACCCCTTCAATTATACTTGTTTGGTTTTCCCTAGATAAATTATAGAAATTCCCAAAACTTCGGGAAAAACCATCGAAAATAGGGTATTAGAACTATTTCGGGAATCCAATTTGGAAGGCAGATATTTGCCGATTCCTCGACAGTTTAGATAATCTATTTGAAGGCAATTGTTGACAACATATAGGACTTCTCAACCTATCTCATATTTTTGAATTTTATTAATTACATGCAGAGAAAACAGTTTTCAAAGTTGAGAATTTATCTACGTAAAAAACAGTTTAGAAACTTGAAAAACTCATCCACACGACGTGCGTCCCGCCATTCCGGGCGACGTGGTCACGAACTGAAAGCATCAAAAGGTGCGTAACGGCTTCGTGGTCGTGTGGGCTTTGACGGAATTCAAATTGGTCGCGTGTGCGCGACGAATTTGATGCGTATCCGTCGGAATTGCCCCGTATCCGTGTAATGCAAATTCAGTCATAACTTTGTGTACGCTCATCTGATCGAGACGAAACTTACGCCAGCAGGACCGTATCATTTTTTGGTCCTGTATGCCAAGTTTGGTCTAATTCTGAGACAGTTGAATCGTACGTCGTTTTGCGGGCCCCACGGTCCCACTCAACGGGCGATTTTGTGCACGGCCCGCCGGAATCCAACTCTGGACATACGGTTGGTTTCGTATCAGAAAACTAGATCCTTAGACATGTATTTTGATGACTTTAGAGACCATTAACTCTGGCACACTTTTCGGTGCAAAGCGGGTACAACGACGGATATCATTTTTGTCCAAAATTACCGTTTTGCCTCTGTGTCCAGAATTGGACTTAAGGACAGGCAATCGTAGCTAATTTGACTATTCTGAGAATATTGGTACTATTTATTTCAGCATATGGAGACTTCTGCATGTGTTGACTGATTGTGGCTCATTGAGTGGTAGATTATTATTGGTTTCACCAGCTAAGGACCTCAGGCAAGTGCACTTTCTGATTGCTTTTCGATTCATAGTAGTCTTTTCATTTCATGTCTATACATATATCTTGCTGCTTGTTGACACGCTCGTCACACGGAGTAGTCGGGAGGGGAAATATCTTAGTAGACATGTGGACTACCCAGAACTATCCCATAAGTCTATTCTTGAATAATAACCGCTGCACACGACACGTAAAGTGTACCGAATTTACCCCTAGCCATTCACATGTCGAAAAGGATATTTCAAACCACCTAGATAGTTGTCTTTTATTAGTTTTTCCTTGTTTACTTCTCTATCGTGCTATGTCATCAGTTATCTTCCAGTTTTCATATCTCATATGTTATTTTCATGTCTTGTTAATTCTATTGTATTTTTGCATTGTCGTCGGTTTATGTACTTGTTCCATTCCTGACTGGAAACCAACATTTTTTAGGTTTAGCCGCGATCACTCTTAGCATTGGGAAGGCTTGGGTATGCTGAGGTCAACATAGAAATAGAAAACAGTTGTACCATTTTTATTAATTGTAAAATCTTGTATTTCCTTTAATTATAAATATTGTAAATGCTGTAATCAAATTTAGAAATATGAATGAGCAATAATTGTTATAGTTTGTGATTTGAGCATTTATTTCTTGCGGGCTTGACAGCGTTCTACCGCCGACTCTGCGGCGTAGGCTGGCTTGGACATGTCTCGTATCCGAAAAAAAGGATGCGGGTCGTGACACCGTAGGCGATTGCGTTTGTACAAATAAATCAGTACTGTCTTGCATCATGTCTAGGAAGGGGATCCCTGAGTACTACGGTCAGGGATACCTACAGTAAATGACTAAGGTTATTAAACTAGAATAATTCAATAGACATGAAGAGATTCCCAACTATAGGCAATCCCGTTATCTGGGCGCATTAAGTGGACTTATAGCCTACCGATGAGTAGGGCACATTTCTAGCACACAGTCATGTGGTGCACCCTTCATAAACCGACATTCGACCCGGATAACCGGATGGTCTGCAGGGCTTGTGGCTGTTGGGGTAATCTCATTGCATCTTGCTAGTAACTAGGCCTGTGATAACCCTAGTTAGTTAAAGTATCAAGCCGTACTCTTTGCTTGGCCGTGATTGATTGGATGGAGTTTATCCCAGCTTAGTCTTATCCTGATCCTGTACAAGACTGTGACATGACATGATTGATTGTGCTTGTCTCAACAATAATGATCAGGGGTCCAGTTCTGTTCAGGTGAAGGGTTACAACCCCGGTCCTTGTTTGGTTTAAGGGTTGTAACCTGGCACCCGGAACAGTTCTGTGTCCTCTCTTCGTTTATTGCCTTATTGTACCCTATGTCATGCTCGTCATGTTTTACCTTATTTCAATAACATGAGTACTTATGCTTGCCTCAACAAAAAAGATCAGGGATCCAGTTCTGTTCAGGCGAAGGGTTACAACCCCGGTCCTTGTTTGGTTTAAGAGTTGTAACCTGGCTCCCGGAGCAGTTCTGTGTCCTTTCTTCATTTATTGACTTATTTCACCCTATGTTCTTGCTTACCAACAAGTAGTTGAGACGGGTTTCTATTCAGGTGAAGGGTCCCAACCCCGGTCCTTGTTTGGTTTAAGGGTTGTGACCTGGCTACTTGAATGGTTTACTCGTACTCAGTTTACAATTTTTATCTCTATTATTATCAGTTCTTATTTACATATTTAATACTCTATTGTGATATGCTGGTTTTAGTTCCTAAGTGAAGCCTCCTTTGTGGCACTGGCTCTTTCTGGGATCTGACCCAGCTGGTTTTGTATGGCCAGATATCGGAGCAGCACCAGAGGATCCACCTGTCTTCCAGCCAGATGGTGACCATCAGGCGTAACCCTGGCAACGAGTGGGTTTTTTTGTTCTCCCACTTTATTGTAAAATTATTTTTTTGAGGTGTTTAGCCGACGAGCACTTGTTAGCTCGATTGCACCTTTACTTACTGTCTGCCTACGGGCTGTAACATGATTGACAAATCCTAGGGTTGATCATGTATGACTAAACTCTTGCTAGTCCTGACATTTTGTACGACTAGCTTCATGATCAGCTAAATTTATAATATTTGGGACACCTTACTATTGTATATTTGGTAATCTTACATCTTGTAACATTTACTTACTTGCTTATGATTGAGACACTAGGCTTGTTCTTGACCATAGGAGACTGTTGGCTTGTAGTTAAACCCTCATGTATCTAGACAGTCATGACCGCATAGCGAGGTGGGTTGTACTTCAATATACGTAGCTGGCTATGTCTGCCCCCGCTCTCCAGTATTCTGGTTCTGGGACGTAACATGGTTTAAGTGGTGGCCCATGCAGGTCTTGTAAATCAAGATATGTGAGGGTTTACCGAATAGATGTCTCAATCAGTACTCTCCCTTGATCTCTGTTCGTATCCTCTTGATCCCTAACATCTTGACCTGATCACATGCTTGTATCGTTGATCTGTCTTGGTCCTTCCTTATTGTTTTCTATGTCGTCTTCTTCAGCGACATTGTTCCTGGACCTGCCGATCAGCAAGGCGGAGCACCTTCCGTAGACCAGCAGCGACCTGGAGATCAAGTCCAGTATTCAAAAGTAGCCTCCAGAGTCATGCCTACTGGAGAAGAGCCACCAGTTTAGCCCGTCCAGCCTGTAGAGCCTGATGATGGCACTTTGGTGGGTCTCATCAGGTCATTATTAACCTTCCAAGATCGTCGAGGAGATGTCTTGCACCAGGCGGTGGCAGACGCTTTGACCAGAGGAGGTCATCAGGGTAATAGTACGGCCAACAGCTTCAAGCGCTTGAACCCTTCCTTCTTTGACGGCAGTGAAGATGCGATCGCTGCAGATGCTTGGCTTCAAGACACAGAGGTGATTCTAGAAGCATCCAGGACTCCAGAGAACGAGAAGGTGGCCGTGGTGCGCCTACAGCTATTGGATCTCGCTCGCAGCTGGTGGGCGGCACAGGCCGTTGGATTAGTGGCCCCTATTGCCTGGGCAGTATTCAGGAAGAGATTCCAGACCAAGTATTTCGATGCTGTAGCTCGATACGACCTACAGACGAGGTTCACCAATCTAAAGCAGATGGGCAAGACGGTCGATGGTTATGCGGTCGAGTTCTCCAGGCTTAGTCGATTTGCTCCCACCTTGGTGGCGACCGAGTTCGATAGAGCCCAGCGGTTCCAGCAGGGTCTCCATCTCGAGATTCTGTTGGCGGTGGAGCAGTTTGAGCATCAGACTTTTAATACAGTATTGAGAACAGCAAGGAGGCATGAGTATACCTCCCAGAGGATCGTGGATAGGACCGGAGGTCGGAAGCTATTCCATAGCCAGATGAATCAGTCATCAGCACCAGCCCCGGCAGCCTGGGCTTTGACCATTGGAGCTCCGAGGCGGGCGACCTCAGTGATGTCGGTTCATCATTCCATCCCGACGTACCCTCAGCAGCAGAAGCAGAAGCAGTCTTCCGCAGTAGGATGTTCCCACTGCGGGAAGCCAGGGCATGTGGTATCAGAGTATCGCAGAGCACAGGATTTGTGCTTGGTTTGTGGTGCCCCAGACCACAGGGTTGGGAATTGCCCGAACAGGAAAGTTCATCGGCCTTCTCTAGTCCTTCCGTTAGAGGACCAGCACCAGTCCAGCAGCAGCAGCAGCTGCAGTACCTGTTCCCGAGGCCATTGCCGACGCAGGCCCAGGCATTCCAGCAGCAGAGACCACAGCAGTATGCCCAAGCCCAAGCCCAAGCCATGATCCAGAGAAGGCAGAGGAATTTTTCGCAGAGGGGACCCGCACCCAGAGGACATGGTCAAGTGCTGGCCTTGACCATAGAAGAAGAAGGAATAGCACCAGGTGAGGTAGTTGCAGGTACTATTCTCGTCAACACCTTTCCAGCTTCAGTATTATTTGATTCTGGTGCCTCGCATTCATTTATGTCTGCATGATTCGCGACACGGATAGGACTGGAGCCCGAGTCATTATCGGTAAGGCTCAATATACTGGTAATGGATTTGTGGGAGTAGATATGGTATTTTCCTCGTGTCGGATCGTAGTTAGCGGTAGAGAGTTTCCTGCTAGATTGATAGAGTTCCTGATGGCCGATTATGATGTGGTCTTAGGGATGGATTGGTTGAGGGACCAGTATGCTAGGATAGACTGCCACATTGGCAGGGTTATTTTTAGCATTCCAGGCGAGCCGGAGTTTTCCTTCTCCCGAGGCGAAGTTGAACCTTCTCCTCCAGTATTGCGGATGGCAGTAGCAGCAATGCAGTTACCCCGAATAGTTGAAGAGTTTCCAGATGTTTTCCTAGAAGAGCTTCCAGGGATGCCGCCAGAGCGAGAGATCGAGTTCACCATCGACTTGATTCCCGGAACAGCACCAGTGTCAGAAAGAGTCTACAGATGACGCCGTCAGAGCTAGAGATATTGTACAAGATGATTGAAGAACTTAGAACCAAAGGATTCATTCGTGCTAGTGGATCGCCTTGGGAAGCCCCGATGCTTCTTGTGAAAAAGAAGGATGGTACGTCCAGATTATGTGTTGATTATCGTAACTTGAACTCAGTGACAATCAAGAACAGATACCCTCTCCCGAGGATTGATGACTTGTTTGATCAACTCAGTGGGGCAGCAGTACTTTCGAAGATCGACTTACGGTCAGGATATCATCAGATTAGAGTCAGAGAGCAGGATATTCCGAAGACAGCTTTCAGATCTAGGTATGGGCATTGGGACTTCCTTGTGATGCCATTTGGAGCAACCAATACGCCGGCTGTATTCATGGACCCCATGAATCGCATCTTCATGCCTTATTTGGATCAGTTCGTGATTATTTTCCTAGATGACATCCTGGTCTACAGCAAGAATGAAGCAGAGCATGAGCAACATCTTAGAGTTGTTCTTCAGATTCTCAGGGAGCATCAGTTGTACGCCAAGTTCAGTAAATGCGAGTTCTGGCTCGATCGTATTTCGTACTTGGGTCATATCATCACCAGAGGAGGAGTAGAAGTGGATCACCAGAAGATCATGGCCATTGAAACGTGGCCGGTACCTAACACAGTGGCAGAAATTCGTAGTTTTCTTGGCTTGGCCGGTTACTACCGGCGATTTGTTTCAGACTTTGCTCGAATTTCAGCGCCATTGACCCAGTTGACCCGCAAGGATATGCAGTTTGCTTGGACAGTAGAATGTCAGAATTCTTTTGAGAAGTTAAAGCGAGGCTTGATGACGTCTCCTATTCTCACGCTTCAGATGGGATCGAGAGGATTCTCAGTGTATTACATGCTCAGGCAGAGAGGTTTGGATGTGTTCGATACAGCATGGGAAGGTAATAGCTTATGCGTTACGACAACTTCGTGATCATGAGAGGAATTATCCAACCCATGACTTGGAGCTTGCAGCAGTAGTGTTTGCACTTAAGTTGTGGAGGCACTACCTATATGAAGATAGGGTAGAGATTTTTACCGACCACAAGAGCCTGAAGTATTTTTCACCCAGAAGGATCTTAACATGCATCAGAGGAGGTGGCTGGAGCTCCTTGTGGATTATGATGTCAACCTGCCACTACTAAAATAACCCTTTTTAGCGACGTCAGAGTACGTCGCTAAAAAAGGAAAATTCGTCGCTAATTTCTATTAGCGACGTATTTAGCGACAAAAATGGATATCGCTTATAGGCTTGTCGCAGATTACAATTTTGTCGCAATTCGTCGCTAGTTGTGACGTCACGTTTAGTGTCGCTAGACGTCGCAATATTAGCGACAGATAGCGACGTCATTATACGTCGCAAGTATAGCGACGTAGGGCGACCACTTAGCGATGCCGTCTACTTTACATATGATGACATGGCATGGCAGCCACGTCAGCATTTTAGGGCGACCACTTAGCCACGCCTAGCGATAAACTTAGCGACGTCGGCTCTCAGGTGGTCATATACACGTCCGCAGTATAGCGACAGATAGCGACGTTACGTCACTATTTGGCGACGTATAGCGACATGTACATGACGTCGCAGAACGTCGCTATACGTCGCAGATGTTATAAAAAAATTTAAAAAAATAATTGGTATTTTTGTTATGCTGTGTGTCTGTGTTTACAGTGTGTGTGAAGTGCAGTATTCGAACCATCGACAGTTTCGCTTACTGTTCTATGTTTTATCTTGGATAGAAAGAGCAACAGTTCAGGATGCACTTCTCAGAGCTTCCTCTTCACGTCCTTCACCTTCTCGTGATCCTTTACGACGTCCCGAGAAAGTGAAGGACATAAAAATAAGCTCTCGAAGTACACCCTGAACTGTTGCTCTTTCTATCCAAGATAAAACTTACAACAGTAATCGAAACTGTCGATGGTTCTGAACACTGCATTTCACATTCACTGTAAACACAGACACACATCATCATAAAAATACACATTATATTTTTTAAAATTTGGGCAACACCTCCTTTGTATATCAGATCATCCCTTATAACCCGCATAGGTATATTTGTCATCCCCGTCGTAGATATCATCACAATTAACAGTTTTCCATCATAACAGTCTATAACTAATAGATGAATAACAGCTCCCATCATAACAGTCTACAACTAAATATCATACATGTACTCAATGAAAATACCAAAAAATTAAATATCACCAACATACATGTCCAACAAATATACATGTCCAACAGAGTCAAATAATATTCAAAATCAGTGTACAGAACGGTGAATGGGCCCATAGGGCCAATAAATACAAAGATGATAAAAAAATCTACTGGATCACTGAGGACCCCTGCCGTGCATCTGGGATAGCATGTACTCATACTGCTCCTGTGTGAGCTGCACCGTAGGGACAGTAGGAGGCAGTGCAATGTCTGGAGTCGGCGCCGTCGATGGACCGGAGGACGTATCTGCTTTAGCTCTCAGTCGCTCACCATAAACAGCAAGGGTACTCACCACCCTCTTAGTACTCGCCTCAAGCGAAGCCGATACCTGAGTGAGTGAGGCAGACATGCTCCTCTGCGATCCCTCCAGCTTGACTTATCTACGCTCTGTGCGCTGCATAGACTCGGTGAGCGTGTGCAAGCTGGTAGCTGTAGCCTGCTGCAGACTCATCAGCTCCTGTATACTGCGCTCGACCGCATCAAATCGTCCGGTGACGATCGGAGGGTCGGATCGTCGCTCGACCGCATCAGAAATCTGCTGCTGCAACTCGTGACGCAGCTCCTCGATCTGACGACGAATATCCTGAGTCGTGACGCCTGCGAAGCCGGAGACTGCGCACTGACAGAGGGGGCCCGGGATGACTCTGAAGCCAAATACGCGCCGTAGGATCCCGTACCGTAGTACGTACCCTTCTGAAGACCGCCAACGGCGGTCATCCAGAGGTCGTCCGACGATGGAGCTGTAGACGCTGGAAGGAAGTACCAGCCCCTCCCTCTGCTGGCGTACTAGCAGCAGCACCCCCCCTCCTGTAGCCGAACAAACTCGGCCTAGAACATGTTTACTAACGTGTAAGTATTTGCTAAAGTCTATATTGGTATCTATTTTTCTGTTTTCTAAATTATAATAAATTAATATAAAGAATAGAACGTACATATGCCTGCGTCGCCCTCTCGTCAATGAACTCCCCAGCCCTCCGATGGATGACCAGGAAGACGGTCACCATGTTCGGGTCCTTACCCTTTTTTTACCTGTTAAAATATATTATCTATTATTAGTATTAAACATTCTATCGAACTATATATAAATTAATGTCCGTCATAGGAAATGTACCAGACGACAAAAATGCTCCGTCATCGGAATGGAGCCACCACACCACTTACCGGCGCTCGACCGTGCCACCTTGGCCTTGTCAGACCGCTCCTGGTACTTAGGCTCGCTGAATCTAGCGTTCATCGCAGCCCATGCTCTGGCGTGATCCAACCATGGATCGGCTGTCCGGAGCGATCACGAGACTTCTGGTCGTGGATATCACGGATGAGCTTGGCTGCGACAGGAAAATTGGCCCTCGATCCTCGTCGCCCGTGTGGTGGATAGAAATAGATCATCTACAAGAAGTAAAATACAAAAGTTGTATAATATACACAAATGATTATTAAAATTTAAAAATAAACAAATTTTTTACCTTGAAGTGGGCGAACCAAAAGGCCTTCCTATCTGCGGGAGCATCTGAGTAGTTAATTCAAGGCCCACCATAGTTCTGCCTCAGAAATACCCCAGCTGTCTCTGTACTACAGAAGGCCGATATCTATAATAATTTTTATGAATATATATGTACATATAATCATTTGAGAATATATATTAATTAATTAACTTACTTCGTAGGCCCGTCCGTCCAAATCTATAGCGTCTCGCCCGGAAGAGCGCATGGAGGGTCGCTCTCACCTACTGCATGGACAGGATCAGTCTGATCGCCGTCCTCCATATGCTCGGCGTTGGCTCCCCCCATAGAGCCATCGATAGGAGGAATGCTGGACGGGGGATCAGGGATGCTGGACGCGGATCAGGAAGGCTAGACGACGAGGGAGGTCGCCAACCTGCTGGAACTGCCCTGTCCCGTAATGGATCGGGAACAGAACGGTACAATGGCACTCGGAGATGAGGATGAGGGTACGGAATCTCCATCCCCAGCCCGAGGCTGAAGGGACTGCCTAATATAAAATCCTCCGCGTCGTCCAGATGGTCTAGTCATACCTGATAATAACATATGACAAAAAAAAAAATATATTTATATGATAGACATCATAAATTTTTAAAAATATCATAGTCACAGATAAAAGTGTCAATAAAGTGTCACTGAAGTGTCACAGATTTATATGATAGAAGTGTCACTAAAGTGTCAAATATGATGATAAAAAACGTACAGATTTAATCCTCTTCTGAAAATTCATCTAGTTCGTTTAGCTCATTACTTCTTCTTCTTCTCTCTCTCTTCTACATCTTCGCTTTCATCTGCATCTTCCTCTTCAGATAATTCTACTTCTTCTACACAATTAGATGTGTAATAAGGAACTTCCGTCGTGTCCACTTCTATAATATTTGTTACAAGAGGTAGTTCATCATCTTGATAAGCTATATCGTCAACCTCAAAGGTATTTCTAGCTTTGGTCTTGTATACTGCCCACCAGTCCGACCTTGTTGTTCCCCGTTTATGATAACTTGTGAAGTACACGAGCTGAGCCTGACTTGATAGGACAAATGGTTCATAGGCTTGATATCGACGCCGATAGTTTATATCAACAAGACCGTGCTTGTCTACTTTCCAACTTGACCTTCAATCGGATCGAACCAATCACACCTGAATAACACAATCTTAGCAGGCTCTATTCCATAACTATATGTCAGCTCCACGATCTCCAGTGTAATGCCTGTGGTTCGTATTGCGTATTTTTGGAATACGTGTACGTATTTTTTTTGTTTGCCTTTCCTTGGCTTGGTTATCTTGGTTCGGGTTGGTTTGATTCGGTTTGGGATTGCTATTGGTTCATCATGAACCAAGGTGAACCCCCTACCTACCACCACCCATAGTATTTATTACCATTCTCTTTTCTCTCTCTCTTCATTTAATCATCTTCTTCTTCCCCATTACTCCTGCACCTACCAGAGGAGGGAGAGGTCTAGGCAAGTACAACTTGCTTCATGGAGGAACTCTCATTTTATTTTTCATTCCCTTTCTTACAGCATTTTATCTTACTTTAGAACTTAGGCATTTTCACTTTCCATGGCTAGATTCTTGTAGATCTAAGTTTACTTCATTTTCGGATTTCTTGGGTTTTGATCTACTTAATCTTGTTATTTCCAAGTTTTGATGGTTTCATGTGGTTGCATTTCATTCTGCCCAGTTTTGACCTATGGAAGTTCATTTGGATTCTGGATGAGGGTTTTATGAGCTTGAGAACTTGGCTCTCATGGCGTTCTTCTTCTCTGAATATTGGAGAAGATGAACTGTGCTAGACTTGACCGCATGAACATTTCATGCGGCAAGTATTCCTGGCCGCATGTGTATTGAGCTGCATGAGGCCTTACCCTTCTAGCCGCATGAGGCTCTGGCACATTTGGCCGCATGGACTTCTTCCATCCTTAGCCGCATGCACCCCCTAGTTTCCGAGCCGCATGGGCTCATATCCAGTCAGCCGCATAAGCTTACTCCCCGCTGTCGCATGGAACTCCACCCACCCTGGGCCGCATGAACTCAACACTTGCAACCGCATATGCATCCATGAGCTCCTAGCCGCATATATACAGTACTCGCTGGCCGCATAGACGCAGTCTTCCGCTGGCCGCATGAGGACTCGAGTCCTCTCAGCCGCATGACTAACTGAATTGAGCCGCATAAACCCCTGCTCCTTTCAGCCGCATGCGTCCTTGCTTCCCGTGAGCCGCATGTGCGCCCGCCTCATTGAGCCGCATAAGACTCCACTCGACCGGGCCGCATATACTTGGCGGTTGGTCAGCCGCATGAGACCTAGTTCTTCCTGGCCGCATGGGCCATCCCCTTCCGCTGACCGCATGCGCCCCTGCCCTCTAGCCGCATGCCCCTGTTTTCACTAAGCAGTATGCTACTCCCTTCTTGGCCGCATGAGTTCCAGTGGTCCCGAGCCGTATGGCTCTCCCTGTGCCTTGCTTGAATGATTATTATTATTATTATTATCATTATTAGCTGATTATTACTGTTTGGAATTCATTTGATATGTTTGGAAATCATGAATTCATTTGATATGTTTGGAATTGATAATTGAGCATGACGTGATAGTGACCCGTAGTGGTGCACTCCTGAAAATCATAAATTCATTTGATATGTTTGGAATTGATAATTGAGCATGACGTGATAGTGACCCGTAGTGGTGCACTCCTGACATAATAACCTGACATGACCTGATAGTAGCCCGTCGTGGCGCACTCCTGACTAGTACACTCGACATGATAACCTGACATGATTATCTCGAATAGCTATTGCGACGGCTCCATGACATGACCTGTATAATTACCTGGACACCGTGGGCGATTGTGCTTGTACAAATAAACCAGTCCTGTCTTGCATCATGTCTAGGACAGGGACTCCTGAGTACCACGGTCAGGAGTACCTACTGAAATGGACTAAGATCAATAACTAGAATTACACAGTAGTCATGAAGATATTTCCCAGCTACAGGCAATCCCGTTATCTGGGCGCCCCACTTGGGATCTGTAGCCTGCCGTCGAGTATGGCACATTTCTAGCACACTGTCATGTGTTGCACCCTCTAAGTCACCTAAGGGTACATGCGTTTCCTGGACGATGTACCCACTTGAATTCAATCCCTGATTGCGTCCGGATAGACTGGATGGTCTGCAGGGTTTGTGGCTGTAGAATAATCTCATTGCATCTTGCTAGTAATTAGGCCTGTGATAACCCTAGTTAGTTAAAGTATCAAGCCGTACTCTTGCTTGGCCTCGATTGATTGATTGGATGGAGTCTAGTCCAGCTTTGTCTCGTCCTGATCCTGTATAAGGTTATGACATGATTACTCGTGCCTTACTTTAATTCAATATCAAGATTATAACATGTCCTGATTTCTTAATTTATCCTGTCGATAAATGGTGAGAATCCAAGTTCTGTTCAGACGAAGGGTTACAACCCCTGTCCTTGTTTGGTTTACGGGTTGTAACCTGGTTATCTGAATAGTCCCATGGTTATCTCATCGTATATCACCTGCCTTGTTTCTCTTTAATTACTGCTTTTTATTTTGTAATTATACTCTTGTGCTAATTTGCTGGTTTTAGTTCCTAAGTGAAGCCTCCTTTGTGGCACTTGCTCTTTCTGGGGTCTGACCCAGCTGGTTTTGTATGTCCAGATACCAGAGCAGCTCCAGAGGATCTACCGGATTTCCTGCCAGATGGTGGCCACTAGACGGAACCCTGGCAACGAGTGGGTTTATTTTTGATCTTCCACTTTATTGTAAATTATTCTTTTGAGGCGTTTAGCCGACGAGCACTTGTTAGCTCGTATTGCACCTTTTACTTACTGTCTGCCTACGGGCTGTAACATGATTAACAGATCCTAGGGTTATCATGTATTTACTAAACAGTCGGCTTGATATGTATGAGATGACTAAACTCTTGCTAGTCCTAACATTTGTACGACTAGCTTCATGATCAGCTGAATATGTAATATTTGGGATGCCTTACTATTGTATATTTAATGATCATACATCTTGTAACTTTTACTTACTTGCTTGTGATTGAGACAATAGGCTTGTTCATGACCTTAAGAGACTGCTGGCTTGTAGATAAACCCTCATATATCCTAGACAGCCGTGACCGTATAGCGAGGTGGATTGCACTTTAATATACGTAGCTGGCTATGTCTGCCCCCGCTCTCCAGTATTCTGGTTCTGGGGCGTAACACGTAGCACGCCATAGAAATCGTTGCCCGCATCAACATCTTTGTAGTTCGAAGATCTGATACACAAACAACTGTTTTTGGTGGAGTCGAGATCCACAAAGTTGTCTCTAATCGGGCAAATTGTTGACTTGAACCTAAACCCATTAACACAGTAGCTTGGCCATATTTTGCAGCATAAATTGGTCCCTTGGCTAGCGTTCTAATAGACTCATTCTCAAGTCTTGCGTATGGACGATCGACCTAAATACCACGAAAGATGCAATTAAGCTCATTCTCAATCAAGTGCATATACAGAAAGGTAATTACATAGTTCTCAAGTCTTACATATGCACTCAACCATGATAGAAAATAATGCCTCATTTCTTGTTCTAGTTCTTCTTCTGTTATGTGTGGCCTACCTGACCTCACATCATCATTAAATATGCTGAAAACAGCATCGTACAATTAATGTAATAGTATAATAATCAAAACTATTAAAATAATATAGACGTATTAATTACTTACCCCTCCAGTTTCTCTACTTCCTTCTCGTCGCAGTTGAGTAATACATACACCTGAGCAGCCCTTAGCTCATCATCGTTCAGATATCTCTTCTTCATTTTACCCGATGGCTTTCCTGGAGCATT
This sequence comes from Iris pallida, assembly GCA_029216955.1. Taxonomy (NCBI): domain Eukaryota; kingdom Viridiplantae; phylum Streptophyta; class Magnoliopsida; order Asparagales; family Iridaceae; genus Iris; species Iris pallida. The sequence goes on from JANAVB010016000.1 coordinate 616,128, forward strand.
GAATACCTTCAGTATTGTATCATTACTTTCATGATCTCCGTCGTCATTTCTGGAAGCTCTCGTTCTATTAGTTGCAACATGAGGCTTGAAATACATCGAACAAAAGTTTGTAATCTCCTCGAGAACATAGGCTTCACAAATAGAACCCTCGACTCGTGCCTTATTTTTTACCTTTCTTTTTAGGTGATTCAAATGTCGCTCGAACGGGTACATCTATCGATATTCGACGGGTCCACCAACGTGCCTCATAGGATAGATGAATCGGCAAATGCTCCATAGAGTCGAAGAATCCAGGAGGAAACACCCTCTCTAGCTTGCATAGTGTTACCGTAATGTCCTTCTCTTGCTTTTCTAGACGATCAACGAGCAATTTCTTAGAACAAAGATCCCTGAAGAATATGCTAAGCTCTGTTAATGGATCCCAAACTGCCTGTGGTAAGAATTCCCGAAATGCAATCGGAATTAACCTCTCCATGAATACGTGACAGTCGTGGCTCTTCATACCCGTCAATTTATTTTCCTTCGGATCGACACATCTTCTCAGATTTGACACATATCCTTCTGGAAATTTTAGGCCCTGGATCCACCGACAAAGTCTCACTTTATCCTCCTTGTCCAGCGAGAAAATTGACTTCGGCAGGAACTGTTTTCCATTCTGCTCTATCAATGCAACGCAGGGCGTTTGCATATTTCTTCTAAGTCCAACATGGCCTTGGAATTGTCTTTCATTTTTCCCTTTACGTCCATCACAGTATTAATTATGTTATCAAACACTTCTTCTCAATATGCATGACATCAAGATTATGTCTGATCAGATTGGTACTCCAGTGTCACGACCCGCACCCGTTTTTTTTTTTTTTTAAACGGATACGAGACGTGTCCAAGCCAGCCTACGCCGCAGTGTCGGCTGTAGAACGCTGTCACGGCCATGAAGATCAAAATCACAAATAATGCTCATTCACAAAAATTAATTTAATTTACAATGATCACAAGTTTTACATTTGTAGAAAAATATAAACTTGTACAAATAAATGAATGACTACAACTCAACTATCTAGCTAGTCTCTAGGCTTTGTCTGCAAGTATTCCCGTCACTCCCCAAGCTAAATGAATCCACGGCTAACCTGAAAATGTTGGTTTCCAGTCAGGAATGGAACGAGCACAATTCACTGAATGCAATTTCAAATAAAGAAGATGACTATAAACAAAGGTTAGACATCAATCATGGGTTTGAAAATAAACATGAAATATAAAAACCAATAGTAAGTAAATAGACACAAAATACTCTCCCCGACTGTTAGAAGTACCTTTGATATGTGATCGGTCTCGGGACAATTATGCGACACGGTCTACACGGTCTAAAGTTACACGGTCTACAATTACACGGTCTACAGTTACACGGTCTACAGTTACACGGTCTACAAAAATATAGCAATAGAGAAACACTGTCTACAGAATAATAATCACTAACTACACAGTTTAAATGCAGTAAATAAAGCACTGTCTACACTGTCTACAAGAAATAAATAAACATTGTCTACACGGTCTACAAGAAATAAATGCAACACGGTCTACACGGTCTACAAGAAATAAATGCAACACGGTCTACACGGTCTACACGGTCTAAGGTCAGATCACACATCCTTGGTACTTCTCATTCCCGACTCAACAATTTATAATAGAAAATAATCACATAACCAATGACTAATCAATGAAATATAGTGAAAATCAATATCGAAATGCAGACAATAAACTGTACTCGCCTGTGGTCCTGTGCTGGTGAAACCGATGATCCAAATCACTCAATATGCCACACTAGTCAAAACCCGTACAACAGTCCCCGAAAGCTGAAATAAACAATACCAATGATCTCAGAATAGTCCAATTAGCTAGGATTGCCTGTCCTTAAGTCCAATTCTGGACACAGGGGCAAAACGGTAATTTCGGGCCAAAACGGTATCCGCCGTTGGACCCGCTTTGCACCGAAAAGCGTGCCAGGGTCAACGGTCTCTAAAGTCGTCAAACTACATATCTACAGATCCAGTTTTCCGATACGAACCCAACCGTATGTCCAAAGTTGGATTCGGCGGGCCATGCACAAAATCGCCCGTTGAGTGGGACCGTAGGGCCCGCAAAACGACGTCGGATTCAACTGTCTCAGAATTGGATCAAACTTGGCATACAGGACCAGAAAAACGATACGGTCCTGATGGCGCAAGTTTCGTCTCGATCTGACGAGCGTGCACAAAGTAATTAGAGAATTTGCAACGTGCACGATACGGTGAATTTCGACGGATACACATCAAATTCGTCGCGCACACGCGACCAATTTGAATTCCGTCAAAGTCCACACGACCACAAAGCCGTTACGCAGCTTTCGATCCTTTCGGTACGCGACCACGTCGCCCGGAATGGCGGGACGCACGTCGTGCGGAGCGTTTTCAATGTTTTTAAAACAGGTTTTTCTGAGTTTTCAAGAATGGTTTTAACTGTACATGGTTCATGGAATTCAGAACTACGAAGTGGTTTCTGATCCCCTATATGTTGTCTAAAAACGTGTTCAGTTAGAATTCCTAATATGGTACTGGATCGATCGGAAACGATCTTCCAACGGGGATGCTTGGGCTGTTTTTATGTTCTGTTTTTGACAGACTTTTCGTGAACTTTCACGAATTACCATAATTTTTCCAGGGAAAACTAGCCGAATCTAATTAAAGGGATTGATAGGTGGTCATATAGCTACTCGTAGAAATTTACGGCTCGGATAAATATTAATCGACGAGGGAGAAAATTACCCGCGAAGTTGGGTGGAAGCTGTTGTCGATGGGGCTGTGTTCTCGCGTGCGGCTTGATCACGCCTGGCCGGCGGCGGCGCGGCGGGGGGTGCGCCCAGGCCTGAGGTCGGGTTGGCGGCGTTGAAGTTTGCGTCGAGAGTTAGGGTTTGGGAGTTTAGGAGTTTCTTTGAAGTTTCGATCGCTTGCACTGTACATATACGGGAAAGCTTGAGAGCAGAGTTCGGGTTCTGCTTCCGCTGGGTTGGGCCAATTGCTAAGGCTGGGTTGGGGTTTGCTCGGGCTGCTTTGGGTTTGTGGGGAAGCTGAGTTCTTGGGGTTGTTGGGCTAAGCCCCGGCCGAGCTCAACTTGAGACCAAGAGGAAACACTCCTCTCTAATAAACCAAGCAGTAGCTGGGTTGCTACTGCTACTTTTCTTATCCTTTTTTTTTTCTATTATACAAATATATATATATATATCTCCTTAAAACTACACAAACTATAATACTTTAAATAAATCTTATAAACACTAATATTCCCATATATATAATATCTGTATAATACCTATTAATATATAATATCCCCATATCTATAATATCTATATATATATATATATTTATATATATATATATATACACCCGAATATTTACCTTTATAATTATCTATATACACACCTACATTTTATATATTTAAATCCTTATAACAATTAATACATATCTATCTATATACATGGATAAATATTTCATAACTAAAACATTAATAATAATAATAATAACGATAACAATAATAATAGTAATCAACCAAAATGACCATTACGAGTTTTTGAAAAATCATAACATACCCCATCTTATTTGGTCCTAGAACTACGTACAATTATTCTGAAAATAATCATTTCAATGAAATAAATAATAAAATAATTTCAAAATTTCCGGGAAGGGGAGCTACAATTTACCCACCTTAAAAATAATTTCGTCCTCGAAATTTTAATTCGTAATTATTCCTAAAATCAAAGTCTGCTATTTCCTTAATCTCCTCAAATTTTAATTCCTCAAAATAATTTATATCCTCCTCCTAGCCATTTGTAACAACGAAACTCCGAGGACTTCTACCCACCTTTGGTCACACTACTCCCTCAAATCTCATGTCACTTAAAACTTTACAATCTTCCAACTAGTTGCTACCAAGAAGTATCTACTGTTTATGGCCACTATAATCCTCTCCTATTTATCGAATAATCCAAAATCTAACAAGCAACAAATTTACACAAGTAGCTAAATAAGTATTGATAAATCCTAATAAGCATGACCATTTATCGCTCTGAAATGGAAAGGACAGGAAGGTAAGGAAGAATAATCCAGAGCAAGTATGAAGTTTTCAGGGCGGTAGAGAGTATCCAATGATGTAGATAGAGAAGATCTATGAACCATTGACTTATTTGCTAGGTTGGGCTACTCTAGTCCAGTCACTTGCTAAGTCTAAGAACTCTTCGTTTCCTAGAGGGTCTTGCAATCCATGCAATACGAGGATTCCGTTCTCAAAATTTATCTAAACAAGGTTCTATAATAGGACGGAATTTGAGAAATCGAGATTTTGATCCTTTTCGTGGTTATTTAAACACACAAGCAAGAGATAAAATACAATACAAGATCGTATCGCAACTTCTAGGTAGATGGAATAAGGGTTACAAATGACTTCACACTCTAAGAGGTGAAGATTATATAATAGGTATAGGGTCCTGTCTCAAATGGTTCAATTTTATAGTCCAAATATGGTGGTACGAATGGATGGGTTTTAAAGGTTTTCCTATTTGGACATCACTCGTTGGTTGGATAAACCTTGGATTTCAATCTATTTGGACGGGACAAGTTCCCAAATGGTAAAATTACTCTACTAGGTTAGGGTACCCTAGAATAGGCTTTAACTCCAATGGTTGAACTAATTGGGCAATCGGAATGGTTAACTAGGTCTCTAAAGCCCAAGAATAAGTCTTCAGTGACCTTTGTGTTTAAGTAGCACAAGAGGCCTCTATCGAGTGGCACACTAGTGGTATGTGCGTAGTGGGCTTCGAGTAGATCACCACCATGTATTGGGTCGAAGGAATTGAGTCAAGGTTGAGTCTCTAATTATCATTGGGAAGTTTATCGGTATTATGGTAAGAGTTACAGCTAGTCCTTTTTACCTGAAAGTCATACCATAAAATAGAGTACAAGGGGACGTGTTTGAGTGGGACATGATATACCTAGATGAAGGTGGACTCGTCTAGATCTTGCATGCAAAATTTGTTGAGAGAAAACAGCTGGTCTCGTGCTCCGAATATTAATGGCACGGCCGGGGACACCAAATGATCTAAAGGAAAAGTGGGAGTCCAAGGGGCACTAATAATCATCCTAATGAGAATTTTTTTTTCTAAACAATAGGTAATCCTCGCATACCCACAATTTAGAAAGCTTACAGTCTACCCACCTTAGAAATAAGGCATGGGTTTTGGAATAATGAGGTTAGGAGAATTCTACGGTCCGGGTATTGTACCTCGACTCTTGTCAATAAAGAATAAGGCACGGCGTACGGAATACCGTAGATATAAGTCAAATCAAGGATCGTTCCTCAAAAATGGAAAACGAGTGTGTACAATGACACATGGTTGATAAAATAGAGAAACATACACATCCCTAGTGTACAAGAGTTATCGACGGGGTAATCAGCTCTAAGGCACGTCATATGAACATATTTCTAACAACTGTGTCGTGATTCTCTATTGGGGTCAAACCTGCCGGACTAGTGTCATAAGGGTTCTAGTTGAAGCAAGCTTCAAACAAAAGATTAGAGGCTCACAACATTTGGTCTCTGGAGAACAGGTAGTCTCCTAGGTTGGCATTCCGACTAAGGGTAAAACCCTCATCATTCTCAAATTCAGATGGCTTGAAAGTCTCAATAATAGTTTGATGGTCAAGGGGAGAACGAGTAACTCAATCACATGATTGGCCGATGGTAGCTATACTTGTGTATACAACTACCATAGCCATGGGGGATACTCTGTATCTCTCTACCATCACGAGCTTTCGTCTTCCAAATCGGTGAAAGACAAAAACAATAAAGAATTCAAGGGAGATATTACTGAATACAATTTCGTGATTCAAGGACGAACATATAATTCAAGAGGAATTATCAAAGCAGTCGCGGATGAGATCCTAGATACCTATATATATCTCCATCCACGTAGTATAATTAACGAACGAGCGAACCAAATACATCATGGTTGATCAGACCATAATACACTGATTCTGATTAGACAATAAGTTAGCAGGCGTCCCTACTAAACATATGCCTCGAATCAAGCTCGAGAATAGAGTAAGCTTGCAAAAACTAGGCTGTAATAGCAGCGTTGGTCAACATAGTCAGGATACGAGTACGCGAGATTTTTGAAAAGAGGCACAAGTAGTTCGAGTTTTGTGAGGATCAACCTTACCTGGTGTTCTTGCTTATACAGTCTTCCCACTATCTTCTTATTCATAAGACCTTGGTCAACCAATGGGTAATGGACTTCTAAATTCCATATTCCAGGTAGACCTATTAGTGTCAGTCAATTACCTCGTCAAGGATCACAGGGACTACGGATTGCTAGGTCGGGAGGCATGCTACCCAACTTACAACTTCCACTAATACTGGCTTTGGATCTTATGGGACGTACATGGCATTGTCCTACCCTCCACAGTATCCTAACTTGTAATCACGTCTAAAATTATTTCACCGAGGATTATTCTCACCTGTATACTCTAGCTGTGGTAAAACCTTGGTTTCGTGATTCCGATGTGATATGCTATCCGGTACTCTACCTTATATTTACACAAGGGTGACTACAGTCAAAGAGGACCACTAGTTATATTTTTAGCAATATTCTATAATCCATATTTCTTAAACTAATTTCAACTCTAGGGGTCGTGTCTCGCCAGTGCGCTGCTGGCTGCAGTGAATCCCTAGTCTCCAAAATTTAAATAATTGGCGACAGTGCGCTGCTGTCCTGCCAGTATGAGTTAACTAACATTCTCGCAACTATATCTGTAAAAGTATCCTGAGCTTTGAGAGATTCAAACAAGTTGACGATGTAATATAGCGTAAGTATTATCAGTCATAACCCTTAAAATAAAGGATTAAACAGGGAGAAATAACTGAGGACAAAAGAAATACAAACATTCTAACTATTCTATGTGTATTCAAGCCTTTGAGGAAAAACTTGAATCGAAACTAACTCGAGGTTCGCATATGGATAATCCAATCAGAAATAATAATTCCTAGGCGAAATAGGAACTAAATAGGCAATTTGGACTAAATATGAGGATGATATTTAAAGAGGCAACGAGAAGGAATTGAATAATTCATCTAGGTGAGATCATCAATTCTAGGAAGCTCTGCCTCTTCAAGTGAATAATCTATCCACATTGGACCATATCTTCCAATCAAGAGGTAATAGTGTACCTATGGGGATTTGACAAACTATCAAAATTAACAACTCTCATCCTAAATTGCATGGCCTAGACTACCCATCGACAGATCCTAAACTACATATCTACGGATCCAGTTTTCTGATACGAACCCAACCGTATGTCCAAAGTTGGATTCCGGCGGGCCGTGCACAAAATCGCCTGTTGAGTGGGACCGTGGGGCCCGCAAAACGACGTCGGATTCAACTATCTCAGAATTGGATCAAACTTGGCATACAGGACCAGAAAAACGATACGGTCCTGATGGCGCAAGTTTCGTCTCGATCTGACGAGCGTGCACAAAGTAATTAGAGAATTTGCAACGTGCACGATACGGTGAATTTCGACGGATACACATCAAATTCGTCGCGCACACGCGACCAATTTGAATTCCGTCAAAGTCCACACGACCACAAAGCCGTTACGCAGCTTTCGATCCTTTCGGTACGCGACCATGTCGCCCGGAATGGCGGGACGCACGTCGTGCGGAGCGTTTTCAATGTTTTTAAAACAGGTTTTTCTGAGTTTTCAAGAATGGTTTTAACTGTACATGGTTCATGGAATTCAGAACTATGAAGTGGTTTCTGATCCCCTATATGTTGTCTAAAAACGTGTTCAGTTAGAATTCCTAATATGGTACTGGATCGATCGGAAACGATCTTCCAACGGGGATGCTTGGGCTGTTTTTATGTTCTGTTTTTGACAGACTTTTCGTGAACTTTCACGAATTACCATAATTTTTCCAGGGAAAACTAGCCGAATCTAATTAAAGGGATTGATAGGTGGTCATATAGGCTACTCGTAGAAATTTACGGCTCGGATAAATATTAATCGACGAGGGAGAAAATTACCCGCGAAGTTGGGTGGAAGCTGTTGTCGATGGGGCTGTGTTCTCGCGTGCGGCTTGATCACGCCTGGCCGGCGGCGGCGCGCGCGGGGGGGTGCGCCCAGGCCTGAGGTCGGGTTGGCGGCGTTGAAGTTTGCGTCGAGAGTCAGGGTTTGGGAGTTTAGGAGTTTCTTTGAAGTTTCGATCGCTTGCACTGTACATATACGGGAAAGCTTGAGAGCAGAGTTCGGGTTCTGCTTCCGCTGGGTTGGGCCAATTGCTAAGGCTGGGTTGGGGTTTGCTCGGGCTGCTTTGGGTTTGTGGGGAAGCTGAGTTCTTGGGGTTGTTGGGCTAAGCCCCGGCCGAGCTCAACTTGAGACCAAGAGGAAACACTCCTCTCTAATAAACCAAGCAGTAGCTGGGTTGCTACTGCTACTTTTCTTATCCTTTTTTTTTTTTCTATTATACAAATATATATATATATATATATATATCTCCTTAAAACTACACAAACTATAATACTTTAAATAAATCTTATAAACACTAATATTCCCATATATATAATATCTGTATAATACCTATTAATATATAATATCCCCATATCTATAATATCTATATCTATATATATATTTATATATATATATATATATACACCCGAATATTTACCTTTATAATTATCTATATATATACACACCTACATTTTATATATTTAAATCCTTATAACAATTAATACATATCTATCTATATACATGGATAAATATTTCATAACTAAAACATTAATAATAATAATAATAACGATAACAATAATAATAGTAATCAACCAAAATGACCATTACGAGTTTTTGAAAAATCATAACATACCCCATCTTATTTGGTCCTAGAACTACGTACAATTATTCTGAAAATAATCATTTCAATAAAATAAATAATAAAATAATTTCAAAATTTCCGGGAAGGGGAGCTACATCCAGTATGGCAGATCCCAGAATATGCTCCTCTTTGTCCAGCTATGATCTCTACCAAATCTATCGCACTTGTACCCAGCTGTAGGATCTTCGATAGCACTTGGAAAATCTCTAACCTCCTCACATATCGTGGCTCCGCACCACCTTGGCGGTGGATCACCCTTCTCTACAACGTCAGCACGGAATGCATTCATGTTCCTTCTGAACGAATGATCTTTTGGCAGAAATTGTCGATGACAATCAAAGAAGCACGGTTTTCCTCCGTGTTTCAAGCGGAAAGCCTTACTACGGCCCATGCAATACGGACATGAGAGACGGCCATGAGTGCTCCATCCAGATAACATTCTATAGGCCGGAAAGTCGTTGATGGTCCACATAAGGGTTACCTTCATCTGAAAATTTTGCTTCCTGGAAATATCGTACGTGTTAGCGCCTACTTCCCATAATTGATTCAACTCATCTATCAAAGGCTGTAAGTACACATCAATATTCCTCTTGGGAATGTTCGGACCAGGAATTATAACGGTTAGAAACATGTACTGAGTCTTCTTGCACATCCAAGGCGGTAGGTTATACGGAGTGACAATTACAGGCCAGCACGAATACTGGGATCCCGAAAGACCAAAAGGAGTAAAACCGTCAGAAGATAGCCCCAACCTGATATTACGCGAATCTGAAGCAAAATCAGGATACACTCGATCAAAGTGCTTCCACGCTTCTCCATCGGATGGGTGATCCAACACTCCTTCAATCTGTTCTCGTATGTGCCAACTCATATTTTCGGCCGTTTCTTTTACCATAAATAATCTTTATAACCGCGACGTTAAAGGCAAGTAGTGCATTGAATCGGTCGGTCTTCTTGCACCGGTATACCTTCCTGTACTAGTTGTCTTATAGCGATCAACACCACAAAATCTGCACACATCTGCGTCTTTGTCGTCTTTGTAGTACAGCATGCACCTATTACGACAAGAATCGATTTTCTCGTATCCCATCCAGAGCGATCTCACCATCCTCTTAGACCGGTAGAAGTCTTTAGGCAACTTAGCACCCGCCGGCAAGATCTCTATAATCAACTCCAACACTTGGTTGTAGCATTCTTGCGACATGTTAAAATCTGACTTAATGCTCAACAGTCTTGTAACCACCTCCAACGGTGAATGATCCTCACAACCAGGATACAATATAGTCCTTGCATTCTCCAGCAACTCCATGAACTGTGCAGCATCGGCGTTCGGTGCCTCCTCAGGTGCATCATGAACGAAACTAGGCCCCGCAGCGTCGAAAACCATGTTCACACACCCGTCATCATATGCATGATTATCTGAAACAAAATTAGGTCCCGTATGCATATACGGCTCAACATAAGGCTCAGGCTCTGATGCTAAAGACACAAGTTCTCCGTGTGCGGTCCACTGATAGTAATTAGGCGTGAAACCCCTCGAGTACAAATGATATGTCACTTCTACTTCTGGATAATATTTCACGTTATGACATTTCACACACGGACACTTAATTTTGGTGTCGTCCATGTACTGAGGGAATGCCTTAGCAAACTGCAGGAACTGCTCTACTCCCGCTATGTATTCATTCCGCACACCACACATATCATCATGACGACGATTGTACATCCATGAATGATTCCGCAAGTAGTAATTCATATCCATTTGAAAATATTTCTGCAAAGATGGACACACATTATTCAATAGGCACAAATTCTTATATTATGTCTTATTATGGGACACACATTAGTAGCGGACAGTTACTAATAACAATGATATGCAATCTAGGTCAAACTAGGTTGTACTAAGTCAAACAAAGTCAAACAAGGTCAAGCTAAGTCAAACAAGGTCAAAGTAGGTCAAGGTTGACCTACAGTTTGTCAACTCTTAGTCCAATCTAGGTCAGATGTTGACTCTACTTTGACTTTCAGTCAAAATAGTCAACCTTGGTATCCCAATACCGATACCTTAAGTTGGTACCCATTACCTTATCGCTATCGGTACCCTTTACCTTATCGCTATTGGTATCCCAATACCAATACCGCGGTAACATGGTTGGTACATTAAGGGTCTTTGACAAGATGACATGTTGTGAAAAGATATATCCTTATATATAGTTCTCCTACGGATTTTCTTTAACATTATGTAGGAGAACTATAAGGATATATCTGTTCACAATATGTCACCTCTTCAAAGACCCTTAATGTGACAACTATGTCACCCTCTCAGTTATATCCCTGAGCAACGATGCAGCTACAGGCATTTAACATATCACGGTTTATAAAAATAACTAATAAATCTCTATCCTAACTAATAAATTAATATCCTACTTTAACATCTAATAACTCTCATATTCCTGCAGCTACGATGCAGTTGCAGACAGTTCCTTCTAACATAAACTAATATCCTAATCTAAACTAACCCTTTAACTGAAACTAATATCTAAACAATGCTAATCATGAACTGTACACTACTACCTAACATTCACATGAACTATCTATCTCAAACTCTCTATCATAACTAATAAATTAATATCCTACTTTAACATCTAATAACTCTCATATTCCTGCAACTAAAAGGCAAAACCATGGTATATACATGGTTTAAAGTATCGGCCGATACCGATCCGATACGGCCAATACCGATACGGTTTGTCATGTTCCGATCCGATACCGACCGATACCAAATATTGATCGATACCGACATTGGGGGTCTTTGTTTCGGTCAATTCGGCAAAACCAATCGGTAAGGGTGACTACTATTTCATATAATTTCAAAACTACTAAGAAATAATGCTGAAATACTTAAAATTATGCCTAAATATATAAAATATATGTTTTTAAATATAAATAATTTATTAATAATTATTTGTTTTCCGATACCAAAGTCCGATACTCCGATAAGATACCGTCGATACTACCGATATCGCCGATACCAATACTTATAGGAATAGTCCGATACCGATTCCGATACCGATATTGTGAACCTTGGGTATATATCGTCAACATTTCAGATTCTTAAAATAAATTTCAAATAGATTTTTGATTGTATATAAATGTGTATTTGTGTGTATATACATTGTATACATATATATATTTATATATGTATTTGTGTGTGTATGTAAGTGCGTGAGTATATATATAAATGTATATATGTAGATATGTGTATTTATATATATAGGTATATATGTATGTATTGTGTGTGTCTGTGTCCTGTGTCCTGTCCCCTGCCCCCTCCCCCCTACTCCTGTACCCACCTATCCCTGCCCCCTCCCACCGATTTGTCTCTCGATGATTGGTTTGCCAACAAGTTAAAGCTGAACATCAGAGGCCAGCTGAACTTCTTCAGCCCTTGCCTATTCCAGAATGGAAGTGGGAGCATGTGATCTTGGACTTCGTGATTGGCTTACCTAGATCCCCGGCTGGCAGAGATGCTATTTGGGTTATAATTGACAGGCTCACGAAGGTGTCTCACTTTCTTCCATTCAGAGTTGGTCAACCGACGGCTCAGCTAGCAGGAATGTATCTCAGGCAGATTGTCAGGTTGTACGGTATGCTAGTCAGTATCACCTCAGATCGGGATTCAAGGTTTATGTCACACTTTTGGCGTAGCCTGCAAGAGAGTTTGGGGACTCGCCTCCAGTTCAGCTCAGCATATCACCCACAGACAGATGGCCAGTCGGAACGTACGATCTAGACTCTTGAAGATATGTTGCGATCATGTATGCTCGACTTTGGTGGTTCTTGGGAAGATCACCTGCACCTGGTGGAGTTCTCGTACAATAATAGTTTCCAAGCTAGTATCCAGATGGCATCGTTCGAGGCACTGTATGGTAGGAAGTGCCGATCCCCGCTAGCATAGGACGATGTCGGAGAGAGACAGATGCTCGGTCAGGAAATGATTGCTCAGACCGTTGAAGTGGTCAGGAGAGTCAGAGATCATCTTCGAGTTGCCCAAGATCGCCAGCGTCATTGGGCCGATTCTCATCGACGACCCTTTGAATTCTCGGTCGGTGAGCATGTATTCCTGAAGATTTCGCCTAACCGTGGCGTCATTCGTTTCGACGTACGGGGAAAGCTTAGTCCTAGGTATATAGGACCGTTCGATATTCTGGAACGAGTAGGAAATGTATCCTATCGTCTCGTTCTTCCGCCGTCGCTACGTGAGGTGCATAATGTGTTCCATGTATCCCAACTGCGATGGTATATCCCAGACCCGAGCCATATCCTGGATCATTCGGAATTGGTTGTTGGCACCAACCTTTCGTATGAGGAGAGGCCCGTGTCTATATTAGACCGAAGAGAGAAGACACTCAAGAACAAGACTATCAAGTTAGTCTGAGTTGCTTGGGGTCATCACTCTTTGGGAGAGTCAACGTGGGAGCGTGAGGATGATATCCGATCGCGATATCCTGACCTGTTTAACTCGTGAGGTATAATATCTTTCTTATGCCTCATGCCTTCGATTCCTTGCTTGCATGAATAATTACTTGATTGCTTAATTAGTATAGCTTGCCTGTGAATAGTATAGCTTGTTCTTGTCCCTCTAGCCTCTTAATTAAATTCCAAGGACAAAATTCTTTTAAGGTGGGTAGAGTTGTAATGCCTGTGGTTCGTATTACGTATCTTGGTATACGTGTACGTATTCTTGACTCGTATTGCGTATTTCTTTGCATGGTTATTTTGGCATTTCCTTCTTGGTTCGGTTCAACTTGTTGCTGGTTCGGCTTAGCTTGGTTTTAGGTGGACCGAACCCCCACCTACCACCACCACCCTCATTTATATTTCTACCCCGCTCTCTCTCTCTTCATGAATTCTCTTCATTTACTTCTTCTTCTCCACCATTACTTCTTCACCTACCAGGAAGAGGGAGAGAGAGCTTAGGCAAGTGCTTCTTGCTTCATGGAGGAACTCAAGATTTATTGTTCCATTTTCTTTCTTGCAACATTCTAAGACTCTTTAGTGCTTGGCATTTTCAATTTTCATGACTAAACTCTTCTAGATCTAAGTTTATTTCATTTTTAGATTTCTTGGGTTTTGATCTACTAAACATTATTATTTCTAAGTTTTGGTGGTTCCATGTTGTAGAAAATTTTATTCTGCCCCATTTTGACCTATGGAAGTCCAGATTTGGGCTTGAGATAAAGGACTTATGGAGCTTGGGAGCTATGAACTTCATGGCTCTTCTTCTCGGACTAGTGGCGAAGACGAACAGTCTTGAGCCGCATGGCAGCACTTGACCGCATGAACATTCATGCGGCAAGTTTTCCTACTATTTTAGATATAGGTTATACTATAGGTTACTAACCACACTCTTTAGCTCTCACACACTCACACACAAACTCACAATTTCACACTCACACACATGGCCAATATGGACTGAAATCTAGTGGTACTTGGACTGAAATTGAAGGTTGTTGTGGACTGATTTATGGTGTTCAAGGACTGAAATTGTGGTGGCACTATAGGACAGCAATCAAGGGGATAACAGGACTGTTTTGGGACAGTAGTATAGGTCCAAAATCTTGGACTGATAAGAGGTAATATAGGGCTGCCATATATGTGATGTAAGGGACTGTTTTATAGGGTGTTTTAGGGGCTGATGTTGGGGCAATAAGGGACAGCCAAGTATGTAGAAAATTGGACTGAATTGAAAGGGTTTAAGGGCTGAAATGTGGGCTGCACATTGGGTTTTATTGGACTGATTTGGGGTGGTTTAATAGGCTTGTGTTTAAGGCTATAAGAGGGGGATGTATAGGAGCTGAATGGTGGCAAGGGGGGCTGTTTTGAAGGGGTTTTGAGGGCTGAATTGGGACTGAACAAAGCTGGTATAGGGACAGGCACAATGTGTAAAATCTGGACAGATTTAGAGGGGAAAGAGGGGGCTGAAATATGGACAGGTTTAAGGTTTCTCTCCTCCCTCTACTTCACAACACACACACAAACAAACCCCTCTCAACACCCCACACACACATGCTAATTTACATTCTCTCCCCTCTCTAACACCTCACAAGCACACACACATTCTAAGCCTCCTGTGGCCGAACCTGGAACACTCTCCCCACACATAACATCAAGCCACAACACAACCATATATATATATCTCCCATATATAAACCACATCTATATATATATCTATATATATAACTAGATATATATAACCAATAGGCATGAACCCAACCATTCCCTCTTCTATGGCCGAACCTGGCAACCCCATTCCCAAGCACCACAACATCAAGCCACAACACAAAATAGTCACCATATATATATATATTACAAGTTTGCCCTCCTATCAATTAAATGGCTAATAAATAGGTTATGGTTAAACCGGGGGGTAGTTTAGTCAAACCGAAACCACTAATCTCTCACTAATTATTAACTAAAATAATAGTCTAGTCTCTAACCAAAATATCTAACATGTGGGCCATGGCTAGCTAGTGTGTGGGCCCGCTAAGGTCAAAATACCCCGGGTCCCCGAAACAAGTCAAAACAAGTCGAAATGAATTGAAATTCGAACCCGATTCAAATAACCCCAAAATAATACAAATAATAAATAATTAATTCCAAAATAATTTTTAAAGTGGAAAATTACCAAAATACCCCTGTTTGTGAAAACTGGGGGTGACAGTATGTTTTCTCCCCGTACGTTCAACGATACTTCGACCTGTAAATTTCTATGGATAGCTGGGTTAACCCTCCATTAACCCCTTTAATTATACTTGTTTGGTTTTCCCTAGATAAATTATAGAAATTCCCAAAACTTCGGGAAAAACCATCGAAAACAGGGTATTAGAACTATTTCGGGAATCCAATTTGGAAGGCAGATATTTGCCGATTCCTCGACAGTTTAGATAATCTATTTGAAGGCAATTGTTGACAACATATAGGACTTCTCAACCTATCTCGTATTTTTGAATTTCATTAATTACATGCAGAGAAAACAGTTTTCAAAGTTGAGAATTTATCTACGTAAAAAACAGTTTAGAAACTTGAAAAACTCATCCACACGACGTGCGTCCCGCCATTCCGGGCGACGTGGTCGCGAACTGAAAGCATCAAAAGGTACGTAACGACTTCGTGGTCGTGTGGGCTTTGACGGAATTCAAATTGGTCGCGTGTGCGCGACGAATTTGATGCGTATCCGTCGGAATCGCCCCGTATCCGTGCAATGCAAATTCAGTCATAACTTTGTGTACGCTCATCTGATCGAGACGAAACTTACGCCAGCAGGACCGTATCATTTTTTTGGTCATGTATGCCAAGTTTGGTCTAATTTTGAGACAGTTGAATCGTACGTCGTTTTGCGGGCCCCACGGTCCCACTCAACGGACGATTTTGTGCACGGCCCGCCGGAATCCAACTCTGGACATACGGTTGGGTTCGTATCAGAAAACTAGATCCTTAGACATGTATTTTGATGACTTTAGAGACCATTGACTCTGGCACACTTTTCGGTGCAAAGCGGGTACAACGACGGATATCATTTTTGTCCGAAATTACCGTTTTGCTCCTGTGTCCAGAATTGGACTTAAGGACAGGCAATCGTAGCTAATTTGACTATTTTGAGAACATTGGTACTGTTTATTTCAGCATATGGAGACTTCTGCATGTGTTGACTGGTTGTGGCTCATTGAGTGGTAGATTATTATTGGTTTCACCAGCTAAGGACCTCAGGCAAGTGCACTTTCTGATTGCTTTTCGATTCATAGTAGTCTTTTTATTTCATTTCTATACATATATCTTGCTGCTTGTTGACACGCTCGTCACACGGAGTAGTCGGGAGGGGAAATATCTTAGTAGACATGTGGACTACCCAGAACTATCCCATAAGTCTATTCTTGAATAATAACCGCTGCACACGACACGTAAAGTGTACCGAATTTACCCCTAGCCATTCACATGTCGAAAAGGATATTTCAAACCACCTAGATAGTTGTCTTTTATTAGTTTTTCCTTGTTTACTTCTCTATCGTGCTATGTCATCAGTTATCTTCCAGTTTTCATATCTCATATGTTATTTTCATGTCTTGTTAATTCTATTGTGTTTTTGCATTTTCGTTGGTTTATGTACTTGTTCCATTCCTGACTGGAAACCAACATTTTTCAGGTTTAGCCGCGATCACTCTTAGCATTGGGAAGGCTTGGGTATGCTGAGGTCAACATAGAAATAGAAAACAGTTGTACCATTTTTATTAATTATAAAATCTTGTATTTCCTTTAATTATAAATATTATAAATGCTGTAATCAAATTTAGAAATATGAATGAGCAATAATTGTTATAGTTTATGATTTGAGCATTTATTTCTTGCGGGCTTGACAGCGTTCTACCGCCGACTCTGCGGCGTAGGCTGGCTTGGACATGTCTCGTATCCGAAAAAAAGGATACGGGTCGTGACACCGTGGGCGATTGCGTTTGTACAAATAAATCAGTACTGTCTTGCATCATGTCTAGGAAGGGGATCCCTGAGTACCACGGTCAGGGATACCTACAGTAAATGACTAAGGTTATTAAACTAGAATAATTCAATAGACATGAAGAGATTCCCAACTATAGGCAATCCCGTTATCTGGGCACATTAAGTGGACTTATAGCCTACCGATGAGTAGGGCACATTTCTAGCACACAGTCATGTGGTGCACCCTTCATAAACCGACATTCGACCCGGATAACCGGATGGTCTGCAGGGCTTGTGGCTGTTGGGGTAATCTCATTGCATCTTGCTAGTAACTAGGCCTGTGATAACCCTAGTTAGTTAAAGTATCAAGCCGTACTCTTTGCTTGGCCGTGATTGATTGGATGGAGTTTATCCCAGCTTAGTCTTATCCTGATCCTGTACAAGACTGTGACATGACATGATTGATTGTGCTTGTCTCAACAATAACGATCAGGGGTCCAGTTCTGTTCAGGTGAAGGGTTATAACCCCGGTCCTTATTTGGTTTAAGGGTTGTAACCTGGCACCCGGAGCAGTTCTGTGTCCTCTCTTCGTTTATTGCCTTATTGTACCCTATGTCATGCTCGTCATGTTTTACCTTATTTCAATAACATGAGTACTTATGCTTGCCTCAACAAAAAAGATCAGGGGCCCATCAAGGTCTCCATTGACATTGTTGTGAGATCGTTTCCTTCTATGATGGCTGTCACCTTAGGGTTCCAAATCTTTGGTAGCCCTCTGAGCAGCTTACGAATCTTCTCGTGGTTTGAGTACTGCTTTCCAAGCGAAGATAGAGGATTGATGATGTCGAGGAATCTTGTGATTATTTGAGTGATCGTCTCACTTGGCTTCATCTTGAAGGCTTCGTATTCTTGAGTGAGACGGCTTATTTTAGATTCCTTGACCTGTGTGGTTCCTTCATGCGTCACTTCTAGAAGTCTCCATACTTCATGAGCAGTGGTGCATGTAGAGACCCTGTTGAACTCATTCCTGTCTATAGCACAGAATAAAGCATTAATAGCCCTAGCATCTAGACTTGCCTGTTTCTTCTCCTCGACAGAATATTTGTCGTGTGGTTTCTCAATGAGGTCACCATCGACAACTATCCTGGCGAGCTTTTTGTAACCGTCAGTGACGACAGTCCACAGGTCAAAGTCTAGAGACTTAAGATAGAAGCTCATCCTTGTTTTCCAATATGTGTAGTTAGTCCCATCAAATAGGGGAGGCCTATGAGTGGACTGACCTTCACCATGATTGGAAATCAAGGATTGTGTGGTTGCCATGGATCAGCTCTTAGGATGTTAGTCCTTGTAAAGAGAACAGAGCTCTGATACCAATTGAAGAACAGTTTGGCAACTCTAGAGGGGGGTGAATAGAGTTTATATAGAAAAATAGCCAATTAAAATAACTCTTTCACCAACAATAAATAATCAGAGTAAAGTGCGGAAAATAAATGAAGAGCAGAAGAGCATACGCAAACACAGCGATTTTAACCTGGTTTCTCTCGTGGAGGACTAGTCCAGGCCTGAGAACTCTAGCTCAGGATTAAATCCACTATTTGTGAAATAGTAGTTTACAACCCGTGCCTTTTTTTCAGAAGAGCACGTCAACTTCTAACAGAGAATCGCAGTGGCGATTTGCTTGGAATTGTCCAAGCGACTTCTTCGACTCTTGCACAAGAATCCTAACTGAGAGATGCTGAGCACTCGAGACTTAGGAGGCTTGTGGCTAGTAGATGGGAAGGGTATGGCTTATTGAGCTTGTAGGAGAGAAGAGAAGAGAAGATTGAGTGAATTGAAATGAGAGAATTCATGCCCTATTTATAGTGTTTTTAGAGGCAGAATTCGGCCAGAATTCGGGTAGGGAAATTCAAAAATTTGGCCGTTGGACAGCTAGCAACCAGCTAACCCTAAAATTAGGGTTCCTGATTTCTAGGGGACAGAGTTCGGCCCGAACTCTGTGTGGAGGCAGAGTTCGGCCCGAACTCTGTCTCCAGAGCACAGAGTGGTCCTAAGTGGGACTTGTGGGCAATTTGTTTTGGTGGAGCTTGGGATTTTGGGTAGGCTTATAGACTAAGTTCCAAGAGCTCAGCATAACTCAGAGTACATATTTCTAGACTCAATAAAATGTAAAAGTACAGACTCGAAAATACACTGAGAGTCGGAAACTGAGCTGTTGTCTGTCCTGAACTGAATGCAGACGTCGTGTGTCGTATTGAATTTATACAGATATTATTTAGTCAATGTAGTCAATATTTGGTTGACTGTGACTTTGTGTCAACAATCTCCCCCATATTGATAATTGACAAAATAATAAATGTATATTTCAATATTCATACCTGGACACAGTTGGTTAAAATACAGCTCCCCCATAAACAATGCCGAGCTAGAATAAGATAGCTCCCCCGTAATCAGTGAACGGTGCCGGGCTAGAATCAATAGCTCTCCCCCGTAAATAATGCATAGAACCTGTGGCCTGATAAAAATATTTTCCCAAAAGCAAACACAAGCACACAAATATACATATTTCTCCCCCTTTTGGCAGTTAGCAATATAAAGGATCATATAGACTGCATAAGGAAAAGCATGGGAATAGCAGTATAGATAATGAAAAGTAATCCAACCACACCAAGCAGAGAAGAAACAGTATAATACTAATAAAACAAGTCACTGACATAAAGTAGAACTACGAAAAATAGCATAAAATGTTATCCACCAACCAGCACATCATCAGGGTTTGAAGACATAAATCCAGTACATAAATCCATAACAAACTGAAATAACTAAAAACAAAAGGCAACTAAGACCATCAGCAGTAGCAGCAGCATATCAAGCCAGTCTCCATCATGGAGCACGAGAAGGTCCTGGAACATCGAAAAGGTCCTGGAACATCTGAAGATCCACAAAAGCATCATCAGGATCCATATACCTCATGACCCACGGATCGTCTATACGATGACCCGCGCGATCTGGATCCCGCTCAATAGGCACATGCAGATCAGGATGACGAGCAAGCGAATACCGCATATCATGCAGAGAGTTCCCAAGGGCACTGATCTGCAAGGTGGTACGGTAATCCTGCTGCGTCCAGCGATCATCCTCAATAGCAAAGCGATCGCGAAGCATAGTCTGAAGAGACTCAAGAGTGGCAGGAGGAGGAGGTGCGGCCTGACCAAGAGGAGGGGCGTCAGGCTCCTCATCAGCAGAGTGCTCAGATGACTCAGAAGCAGCGACAGGCTGAAGGCGTCGTGCTTTGGATAGAAAGGCAGGTGCAGGCAGGAACGGACAATCATCAAGTGGTATATGAAAAGCACGAAAGATCAAAGGAAGATACAGAGGATAAACCAAAGCTCGTGGTTTCCTCCTACAGTGAATCATCCAGTCCATCATGGTACGTGGAAGATTGAAAGAAATTCCAAAATGAAGATGATAAAGAGCAGATATTTCAAGATAAGTGATGTCATCATGGAAACCTGTTTTGGGTAGAATAGTGTTAGAAATAATCCAATGAAGGTCAGAAAAATATGGGTTGAGATATTTAGCCGTGAGCTTGCGAGGACGTGTGTATGGAGTACACAAATCGTCCTTGAAGCTCTCAAGGGAAATTCCGTCGGGAAAACGGAACGAGCGAGCGTCAACTAGCTTTTCCCAAGAATTGGGCTCTAAAAGATCAAGATATTCGGCTAAGTCAAAGTCATCAAAAGATATATTGATACCTGCAACTCGTGAATAAATATGAAGGTCATCAAAAGTTAAGTTGCAGTAGAACATTTGAACGGCAAGACGATAGATAGCAGAAGTTGTGGTAACTAGTTCATCAAGATAGAGATCATGGAATAAAGAATCATATTGAGAGAATATGGAGAAATTAATAGGATGTCCTGTGAATACCTGACGATTCCGAAAGTCACTAAACCAGTTGTTTGATGCATCTTGTGAGACAAAAAGTCTGTTGTCATAGGTGGAAGGATTATGAGGACGTGGTGGATTGAACAAGGGATGAGGTGGTTGAAGTTGTTCAATAATTTGTTCAATTGATGGAGGAGAATCCGAAGAGGAAATACTTTCAACTCGAATTCTCTTCCCACGATTGAACAAGCAAGGAGCCATTAAAAGATTTTAACTAGAAGATAGAAAATAGGAATGGTACCTCAAATAAGTAATGAACAATGGAAGAGAATGGAGAGAAACCCCTTTTTCTTGATTTTGAGAAGCAATGGAGCACTCTAGATCAAAAACTAGGGTTAGGGTTTCAAGGAAAGAGTTTGTATAGGTGAGAAAGGTGATAATAGTGAAGGAGATAGATGGAATCCCGACAAAAAGTAGGGCTTTGTCTTTGGTCGGGTGAAATATTGACCATTGGATTAGAATTGATCCAACGGCAGAGCCAGATCCCGACCCTGGAACCTAAGAACCGAACTCGGCCCGAACTCTGATAGGGGCAGAGTTCGGCCCGAGTTCTGGATCAATGGTCCAGAACTGAAAACAGGCAAAGAACATGAAGAAAATGTTTAAGAGTTAAACAAAAGGTAGTTGAGGTCAACAAAGAGTGTTGAATTTAAAAAAATAGATAGAGAGGTACTCAGAAACCAGAATGAACTTTAGAAAATCTCAATTAGGCAATATTAAATCGAAAACGAGCCGTATAATAAATAAGGACATATACTGTGGTTCAATAGTCCAAATTTGCCATGGGTTAGCTGCAGGGGCCGGATCCCAGCTAGCGGTAGTCCTGAGGACTAGTGCACCGTGTCGCTTAGGCTTTTACGCCTTGTTGTCAGAAGGACCCTTTCGGCTTGTACCCATACCAAATTCTTCGAAAAGGAATCACAATATATTCGATATTTACGCAGGTGAGTTTCAATTTATAACTGCTTCATCTAAAATTCTAAGTTCACGGCAAAGAAAATTGAAGCGCTCTTCGGATAGTGGCTTAGTAAAGAAATCTGCCAGCTGATGATCAGTGTCAATAAATTCTAAGTTAATCGTGCCATTTTGCTGATGATCACGCAAAAAGTGGTGTCTGATCTCAATGTGTTTAGTGCGTGAGTGGCAGACAGGGTTCTTAGTCAAATTGATTGCACTAGTATTGTCACAGAATATAGGAATATGCATAAAAGATAACTTATAGTCTTCAAGGGTTTGCTTCATCCACAGAATTTGTGCACAACAACGCCCAGCTGCTATGTATTCAGCTTCTGTTGTGGATAGTGCGACAGAGTTCTGCTTCTTGCTAAACCATGAGACTAAAGCCTTTCCTAATAAATGACACGTGCCGCTCGTACTTTTACGGTCGACCTTGCATCCAGCAAAGTCAGCATCAGAGTAACCGATGAGGTCAAATGATGTTGACTTGGGATACCATAGGCCCACTGTAACCGTACCCTTAAGGTATCGAAAGATACGCTTAACCGCGGTCATGTGAGATTCCTTAGGATTTGTTTGATATCTAGCACATAGGCAAACACTAAACATGATATCGGGGCGACTAGCAGTTAAATAAAGTAAGCTGCCTATCATACCTCGATACTTACGTTGATCAACGGGTTTGCCGCTCTCATCTGGTTCGAGTTTGGTTGAAGTAGCCATTGGAGTGCTGATTGGTTTGATGTTGTCAAGATCGAACTTCTTCAGCATATCCTTGGTATACTTCGATTGACAGATGAAAGTTCCATTAGCCAGTTGTTTTACTTGCAGACTAAGAAAGTAGTTGAGCTCTCCCATCATGCTCATCTCAAATTTCGTCTGCATACACTTGGCAAATTCTTGACAAAGAGTTTCATCAGTAGACCCAAAATAATATCATCAACATAAATCTGAATTAATAAAATAGTGTCTTTGAAAGATTTTATAAACAGTGTAGTGTCAATTTTCCCTTTTGAAAAACCTTTCTCAAGCAAGAAACTGCTTAGCCTTTCATACCAAGCTCTGGGGGCTTGTTTAAGGCCATAAAGCGCTTTCTTCAGCTTGAACACGTGGTCGGGAAATTTGTGATTTTCAAAGCCAGGGGGTTGTTTCACATAAACTTCCTCCTTGATAAAACCATTCAGGAAAGCACTTTTCACATCCATTTGAAATAATTTAAAGTTTTGAAAATTAGCAAAAGCACAAAGCATCCGAATGGATTCTAGTCTAGCAACAGGAGCATACGTCTCATCGTAGTCGATACCTTCCTCTTGGTTGTATCCTTGAGCTACTAGACGAGCTTTGTTACGTGTGACTGAACCATCTTCATTTACTTTGTTTCTAAAAACCCATTTAGTACCAATAATTGAGTGATTAACCGGTCTAGGAACGAGTTCCCATACTTGGCTTCTCTCGAATTGGTTGAGTTCTTCTTGCATAGCAGAAATCCAAAATTCATCATTAAAGGCTTCAGAAATGTTTTTAGGCTCTACTTGTGAAATGAAGGCAGTGCTAGCAACGGAGTCTCTTAGTGATGATCTAGTAGTTACTCCACGTGAAACTTCTCCTATAACTAAATTTTCTGGATGAGAAGGTTTGAAAGAGAATTTCTTAGGCAAACCCTCCAGAGAATTAGTTTCGGTTGAAGTATTCATTGGAGTAGAAGTTGATGGCTCAACGTCATCATCAAGAGTACTTGCTGCACTGTTGTCTTCATCAAAAGTCACATTTGTTGACTCTTCTACAATAAGTGAGCGTTTATTGAAAACTCTATATCCCTTACTCTTGGCGGCATAACCAAGGAAGATACCATCGTCAGCTTTGGCATCAAATTTGCCTAAGTTGTCTTTGGTGTTAAGGATAAAACATCTACAGCCAAAAACTTTAAAATAAGAAACATTGGGGGTTCTCCCGAACCAAAGCTCATAGGGTGTTTTCTTCGTAATGGGACGAATAAGCACCCTATTCAAAATGTGGCATGCTGTACTTACAGCCTCTGCCCAAAAATATTTCGGAAGAGAAAATTTATTCAACATGACTCTAGCCATATCGCCAAGAGTCCTATTCTTCCGCTCCACAACACCATTTTGTTGAGGAGTTCTAGGACAAGAAAATTCATGATCAAAACCATTTGCATTACAAAAACTTTCAAAATCATAATTTACGAATTCGCCTCCATGATCACTTCGGATTCGAGTAATCATGTAGCCTTTTTCGTTTTGAACTTTCTTTACAAAAATTTTGAAAGCAGAAATAGCATCGCTCTTATTAGCGAGGAAGAAAACCCATGTAAATCTCGAAAAATCATCAACAATAACAAATGCATAAAGTTTGCCTCCAAGGCTAGCTATTCTACTAGGACCAAATAAATCCATATGAAGTAGTTGCAAGGGTCTAGTAGTACTTACAGAGTTGATAGAATGAAATAAGGATTTGGTTGCCTTGTTTAGTTCACATTCGGCACATACCGTGTCCTTTATGAACGAGATTTCAGGCAATCCTCTCACTAGCTTCTTGGTGGAAAGCCTGGATATAGCATCCATGTTGGCATGACCAAGACGCTGGTGCCAAAGTAGTCGTTCGTCTTTGTGGGCATATAGACATCTACCTGCATTGTTAGAATTTATAGAAAGATAGAAAATGTAGATGTTGTCCTCTCTTTTCCCTTCAAAAGCAATGTCTCCTGTTGACCTATCATAAATGTAGCAACTGTTTTGTCCAAAGTTAATATCATATCCATGATCAGCAAGATGACTAATGCTGAGCAGGTTATGCTTTAACTCGGTCACTAGGCAGACATCCTTTATTACAGGAGAAGGAGGATGACCAATGATACCATTACCTATAATGTGCCCTTTGAGATTGTTACCGAAGGATACGTATCCTTCTCTCTTCATCGATAGTGATGCAAAAAGATTTGCGTCTCCCGTCATATGTCGCGAGCATCCACTATCGAGAATCCACTTACTTTCAGTTGAGGAGGGAAGGTCCACCTACATCAAGAGTAGATGTGACCTTTGGTACCCGAGTTCTTGAGGGTCCTGAAAAGTTAGTCTTTGGGAACCAAGCATATATTCTTTTATCTACAAGTCTTCTAACTCTGCACTGTGGTGAGATGTGTCCATGTAATCCACAATAAGTACAGATAGTATTTTTATTTATACTAGGAGCATGAGAATAATATCTATAAGCAACAGGATGAGGATGAACATGATGTGAAGAGTTAGCATGGTGAAGATGATTATGCATGGAATAAGTGGCATATTGATGGTGTCTATGAGGCATAGAGTGATGGTATTGTCTATGATGTGTGACATGCTGATATTGTCTAGAGGGCATGGCATGATGATTTTGTCTATATGGTATATGAGGATCTTGTCTATATGGCATTGCATGATGATTTTGTCTATATGGCATGGCATGATGCTTTTTATGTGTGGAGTGATGTTGATTGTGTCTTTGTGCATGATGAGTGTGTACTGAGTGAGAATTGTTCTTACGTGCACGTGGTTTGTGAAAGTTTGTGTATATAAAAGCATGGTTATGTGCTGCATGAGATTGACGTGGTTGACTAGCATGAGTGGTGTTGTGCCCATGTGATTGGGTTTGAGGTTGAACAACCTGTTTACCCAATTTGGTTTCTAATCTTTTAGAAACAGCTTGCAGTTCATCAACCTTAATATTTAAGCCATAAATCTTAGTCATGGAAATCTTGTGTCTACTCTTTTCTTCAGCAAGCAACGTGTTGAGAGTAGTGATTTCTTGAGTTTGTTGCTCAATACGTGCTTCAGCATCATGTAAGCTTAATTTAAGCTTGGATGCTTCATCAGTGTCATTTGTGGGTGATGTATTTCTAACATTATCAAGAAGTAAAGAAATTCTTTGTATCTCCTCTTCTAGACTTTTGATTTTGTCCTTGGCATGTTTATATTTACCGATGACCTTTTTATGATCATCGAGTAAATCAGTGAAAGCATCGCCAAGTTCATCAAAAGAGAAGTCATCCAGAGTTTCGTTAGATACCTTGTTAGAAGTTGCCATCAGGCACACATTTGCTGTATCTTGAGGAGAGTCCTTTTCTTCCTCAGAGTCACTTGCTTCACTTTCATGCCAGATACCTGTGTTGGCATATTTCTTTGATGAGTTCTTTTTGTAAGGCTTCTCATAGCGGTTGCTCTTCTTCAGGAATGGGCAGTCTTTTCGGACATGTCCAGTTTTCTTGCAACCGTAACAAGTTGGTTCTTCTTCATCGTCTTCTTGAGATTCCTTCTTCCTTCGGTTGAAGCGAAGGAATTTCCTGAAGTTGCGAACCATGAGAGCTTGGTCTTCATCATCAGAATTATCTTCTTCGGTCTCATCATGATTAGCTCTTCGTTGATGAGCTTTAAGTGCGATCTCCCTGGTCTTCGGAGCAGGCTCTTCGAAGTCCTTGAGGTCAAGCTCGTGAGTCATAAGCTTACCCATCAAGGTCTCCATTGACATTGTTGTGAGATCGTTTCCTTCTATGATGGCTGTCACCTTAGGGTTCCAAATCTTTGGTAGCCCTCTGAGCAGCTTACGAATCTTCTCGTGGTTTGAGTACTGCTTTCCAAGCGAAGATAGAGGATTGATGATGTCGAGGAATCTTGTGATCATTTGAGTGATCGTCTCACTTGGCTTCATCTTGAAGGCTTCGTATTCTTGAGTGAGACGGCTTATTTTAGATACCTTGACCTGTGTGGTTCCTTCATGCGTCACTTCTAGAAGTCTCCATACTTCATGAGCAGTGGTGCATGTAGAGACCCTGTTGAACTCATTCCTGTCTATAGCACAGAATAAAGCATTAATAGCCCTAGCATCTAGACTTGCCTGTTTCTTCTCCTCGACAGAATATTTGTCGTGTGGTTTCTCAATGAGGTCACCATCGACAACTATCCTGGCGAGCTTTTTGTAACCGTCAGTGACGACAGTCCACAGGTCAAAGTCTAGAGACTTAAGATAGAAGCTCATCCTTGTTTTCCAATATGTGTAGTTAGTCCCATCAAATAGGGAGGCCTATGAGTGGACTGACCTTCACCATGATTGGAAATCAAGGATTGTGTGGTTGCCATGGATCAGCTCTTAGGATGTTAGTCCTTGTAAAGAGAACAGAGCTCTGATACCAATTGAAGAACAGTTTGACAACTCTAGAGGGGGGTGAATAGAGTTTATATAGAAAAATAGCCAATTAAAATAACTCTTTCACCAACAATAAATAATCAGAGTAAAGTGCGGAAAATAAATGAAGAGCAGAAGAGCATACGCAAACACAGCGATTTTAACCTGGTTTCCCTCGTGGAGGACTAGTCCAGGCCTGAGAACTCTAGCTCAGGATTAAATCCACTATTTGTGAAATAGTAGTTTACAACCCGTGCCTTTTCTTCAGAAGAGCACGTCAACTTCTAATAGAGAATCGCAGTGGCGATTTGCTTGGAATTGTCCAAGCGACTTCTTCAACTCTTGCACAAGAATCCTAACTGAGAGATGCTGAGCACTCGAGACTTAGGAGGCTTGTGGCTAGTAGATGGGAAGGGTATGGCTTATTGAGCTTGTAGGAGAGAAGAGAAGAGAAGATTGAGTGAATTGAAATGAGAGAATTCATGCCCTATTTATAGTGTTTTTAGAGGCAGAATTCGGCCAGAATTCGGGTAGGGAAATTCAAAAATTTGGCCGTTGGACAGCTAGCAACCAGCTAACCCTAAAATTAGGGTTCCTAATTTCTAGGGGACCGAGTTCGGCCCGAACTCTGTGTGGAGGCAGAGTTCGGCCCGAACTCTGTCTCCAGAGCACAGAGTGGTCCTAAGTGGGACTTGTGGGCAATTTGTTTTGGTGGAGCTTGGGATTTTGGGTAGGCTTATAGACTAAGTTCCAAGAGCTCAGCATAACTCAGAGTACATATTTCTAGACTCAATAAAATGTAAAAGTACAGACTCGAAAATACACTGAGAGTCGGAAACTGAGCTGTTGTCTGTCCTGAACTGAATGCAGACGTCGTGTGTCGTATTGAATTTATACAGATATTATTTAGTCAATGTAGTCAATATTTGGTTGACTGTGACTTTGTGTCAACACAGTCTTCCGCAGTGGAATGTTCCCACTACGGGAAGCCAGGGCATGTGGTATCAGAGTATCGCAGAGCACAGGATTTGTGCTTGGTTTGTGGTGCCCCAGACCACAGGGTTGGGAATTGCCCGAACAGGGGGAGTTCATCGGCCTTCTCTAGTCCTTCCGTTAGAGGACCAGCACCAGTCCAGCAGCAGCAGCAGCAGCTGCAGTACCTGTTCCCGAGGCTATTGTCGACGCAGGCCCAGGCATTCCAGCAGCAGAGACCACAGCAGTATGCCCAAGCCCAAGCCCAAGCCCTGATCCAGAGAAGGCAGAGGAATTTTCTGCAGAGGGGACCCGTACCCAGAGGACATGGTCAAGTGCTGGCCTTGACCATAGAAGAAGAAGGAATAGCACCAGGTGAGGTAGTTGCAGGTACTATTCTCGTCAACACCTTTCCAGCTTCAGTATTATTTGATTCTGGTGCCTCGTATTCATTTATGTCTGCATGATTCACGACACGGATAGGACTGGAGCCCGAGTCATTATCGGTAAGGCTCAATATACTTACTGGTAATGGACTTGTGGGAGTAGATATGGTATTTTTCTCGTGTCGGATCGTAGTTAGCGGTAGAGAGTTTCCTGCTAGATTGATAGAGTTCCTGATGGCCGATTATGATGTGGTCTTAGGGATAGATTGGTTGAGGGACCAGTATGCTAGGATAGACTGCCACATTGGCAGGGTTATTTTTAGTATTCCAGGCGAGCCGGAGTTTTCCTTCTCCCGAGGCGAAGTTGAACCTTCTCCTCCAGTATTGCGGATGGCAGTAGCAGCAATGCAGTTACCCCGGATAGTTGAAGAGTTTCCAGATGTTTTTCTAGAAGAGCTTCCAGGGATGCCGCCAGAGCGAGAGATCGAGTTCACCATCGACTTGATTCCCGGAACAGCACCAGTGTCAGAAAGAGTCTACAGGATGACGCCGTCAGAGCTAGAGATATTTTACAAGATGATTGAAGAACTTAGAACCAAAGGATTCATTCGTGCTAGTGGATCGCCTTGGGAAGCCCCGATGCTTCTTGTGAAAAAGAAGGATGGTACGTCCAGGTTATGTGTTGATTATCGTAACTTGAACTCAGTGACAATCAAGAACAGATACCCTCTCCCGAGGATTGATGACTTGTTTGATCAACTCAGTGGGGCAGCAGTACTTTCGAAGATCGACTTGCGGTCAGGATATCATCAGATTAGAGTCAGAGAGCAGGATATTCCGAAGACAGCTTTCAGATCTAGGTATGGGCATTGGGAGTTCCTTGTGATGCCATTTGGAGCAACCAATACGCCGACTGTATTCATGGACCCCATGAATCGCATCTTCATGCCTTATTTGGATCAGTTCGTGATTGTTTTCCTAGATGACATCCTGGTCTACAGCAAGAATGAAGCAGAGCATGAGCAACATCTTAGAGTTGTTCTTCAGATTCTCAGGGAGCATCAGTTGTATGCCAAGTTCAGTAAATGCGAGTTCTGGCTCGATCGTATTTCGTACTTGGGTCATATCATCACCAGAGGAGGAGTAGAAGTGGATCACCAGAAGATCATGGCCATTGAAACATGGTCGGTACCTAGCACAGTGGCAGAAATTCGTAGTTTTCTTGGCTTGGCCGGTTACTACCGGCGATTTGTTTCAGACTTTGCTCGAATTTCAGCGCCGTTGACTCAGTTGACCCGCAAGGATATGCAGTTTGCTTGGACAGTAGAATATCAGAATTCTTTTGAGAAGTTAAAGCGAGGCTTGATGACGTCTCCTATTCTCACGCTTCCAGATGGGATCAGAGGATTCTCAGTGTATTACGATGCTTCAGGCAGAGGTTTAGGATGTGTTCTGATACAGCATGGGAAGGTAATAGCTTATACGTCACGACAACTTCGTGATCATGAGAGGAATTATCCAACCCATGACTTGGAGCTTGCAGCAGTAGTGTTTGTACTTAAGTTGTGGAGGCACTACCTATATGAAGATAGGGTAGAGATTTTTACCGACCACAAGAGCCTGAAGTATATTTTCACCCAGAAGGATCTTAACATGCATCAGAGGAGGTGGCTGGAGCTCCTTGTGGATTATGATGTCAACCTGCCACTACTAAAATAACCCTTTTTAGCGACGTCAGAGTACGTCGCTAAAAAAGGAAAATTCGTCGCTAATTTCTATTAGCGACGTATTTAGCGACAAAAAATGGATATCGCTTATAGGCTTGTCGCAGATTACAATTTTGTCGCAATTCGTCGCTAGTTGTGACGTCACGTTTAGTGTCGCTAGACGTCGCAATATTAGCGACAGATAGCGACGTCATTATACGTCGCAAGTATAGCGACGTAGGGCGACCACTTAGCGATGCCGTCTACTTTACATATGATGACATGGCATGGCAGCCACGTCAGCATTTTAGGGCGACCACTTAGCCACGCCTAGCGATAAACTTAGCGACGTCGGCTCTCAGGTGGTCATATACACGTCCGCAGTATAGCGACAGATAGCGACGTTACGTCACTATTTGGCGACGTATAGCGACATGTACATGACGTCGCAGAACGTCGCTATACGTCGCAGATGTTATAAAAAAATTTAAAAAAAATAATTGGTATTTTTGTTATGCTGTGTGTCTGTGTTTACAGTGTGTGTGAAGTGCAGTATTCGAACCATCGACAGTTTCGCTTACTGTTCTATGTTTTATCTTGGATAGAAAGAGCAACAGTTCAGGATGCACTTCTCAGAGCTTCCTCTTCACGTCCTTCACCTTCTCGTGATCCTTTACGACGTCCCGAGAAAGTGAAGGACATAAAAATAAAGCTCTCGAAGTACACCCTGAACTGTTGCTCTTTCTATCCAAGATAAAACTTACAACAGTAATCGAAACTGTCGATGGTTCTGAACACTGCATTTCACATTCACTGTAAACACAGACACACATCATCATAAAAATACACATTATATTTTTTTAAAATTTGGGCAACACCTCCTTTGTATATCAGATCATCCCTTATAACCCAGCGTAGGTATATTTGTCATCCCCGTCGTAGATATCATCACAATTAACAGTTTTCCATCATAACAGTCTATAACTAATAGATGAATAACAGTCTCCCATCATAACAGTCTACAACTAAATATCATACATGTACTCAATGAAAATACCAAAAAATTAAATATCACCAACATACATGTCCAACAAATATACATGTCCAACAGAGTCAAATAATATTCAAAATCAGTGTACAGAACGGTGAATGGGCCCATAGGGCCAATAAATACAAAGATGATAAAAAAAATCTACTGGATCACTGAGGACCCCTGCCGTGCATCTGGGATAGCATGTACTCATACTGCTCCTGTGTGAGCTGCACCGTAGGGACAGTAGGAGGCAGTGCAATGTCTGGAGTCGGCGCCGTCGATGGACCGGAAGGACGTATCTGCTTTAGCTCTCGCAGTCGCTCACCATAAACAGCAAGGGTACTCACCACCCTCTTAGTACTCGCCTCAAGCGAAGCCGATACCTGAGTGAGTGAGGCAGACATGCTCCTCTGCGATCCCTCCAGCTTGACTTATCTACGCTCTGTGCGCTGCATAGACTCGGTGAGCGTGTGCAAGCTGGTAGCTGTAGCCTGCTGCAGACTCATCAGCTCCTGTATACTGCGCTCGACCGCATCAAATCGTCCGGTGACGATCGGAGGGTCGGATCGTCGCTCGACCGCATCAGAAATCTGCTGCTGCAACTCGTGACGCAGCTCCTCGATCTGACGACGAATATCCTGAGCTCGTGACGACGCCTGCGAAGCCGGAGACTGCGCACTGACAGAGGGGGCCCGGGATGACTCTGAAGCCAAATACGCGCCGTAGGATCCCGTACCGTAGTACGTACCCTTCTGAAGACCGCCAACGACGGTCATCCAGAGGTCGTCCGACGATGGAGCTGTAGACAGCTGGAAGGAAGTACCAGCCCCTCCCTCTGCTGGCGTACTAGCAGCAGCAGCCGCCTCCTCCTGTAGCCGAACAAACTCGGCCTAGAACATGTTTACTAACGTGTAAGTATTTGCTAAAGTCTATATTGGTATCTATTTTTCTGTTTTCTAAATTATAATAAATTAATATAAAGAATAGAACGTACATATGCCTGCGTCGCCCTCTCGTCAATGAACTCCCCAGCCCTCCGATGGATGACCAGGAAGACGGTCACCATGTTCGGGTCCTTACCCTTTTTTACCTGTTAAAATATATTATCTATTATTAGTATTAAATATTCTATCGAACTATATATAAATTAATGTCCGTCATAGGAAATGTACCAGACGACAAAAATGCTCCGTCATCGAAATGGAGCCACCACACCACTTACCGGCGCTCGACCGTGCCACCTTGGCCTTGTCAGACCGCTCCTGGTACTTAGGCTCGCTGAATCTAGCGTTCATCGCAGCCCACTGCTCTGGCGTGATCCAACCATGGATCGGCTGTCCAGAGCGATCACGAGACTTTTGGTCGTGGATCGCATCACGGATGAGCTTGGCTGCGACAGCAGAAAATTGGCCCTCGATCCTCGTCGTCCGGTGTGGTGGATAGAAATAGATCATCTACAAGAAGTAAAATACAAAAGTTGTATAATATACACAAATGATTATTAAAATTTAAAAATAAACAAATTTTTTACCTTGAAGTGGGCGAACCAAAAGGCCTTCCTATCTGCGGGAGCATCTGAGTAGTTAATTCAAGGCCCACCATAGTTCTGCCTCAGAAATACCTCCAGCTGTCTCTGTACTACAGAAGGCCGATATCTATATAATAATAATTTTTATGAATATATATGTACATATAATCATTTGAGAAATATATATTAATTAATTAACTTACTTCGTAGGCCCGTCCGTCCAAATCTCTATACGCGTCTCGCCCGGAAGAGCGCATGGAGGGTCGCTCTCACCTACTGCATGGACAGGATCAGTCTGATCGCCGTCCTCCATATGCTCGGCGTTGGCTCCCCCCATAGAGCCATCGATAGGAGGAATGCTGGACGGGGGATCAGGGATGCTGGACGCAGGATCAGGAAGGCTAGACGACGAGGGAGGAGTCGCCAACCTGCTGGAACTGCCCTGTCCCGGTAATGGATCGGGAACAGAACGGTACAATGGCGAACTCGGAGATGAGGATGAGGGTACGGAATCTCCATCCCCAGCCTGAGGCTGAAGGGACTGCCTAATATAAAATCCTCCGCGTCGTCCAGATGGTCTAGTCATACCTGATAATAACATATGACAAAAAAAAAATATATTTATATGATAGACATCATAAATTTTTAAAAAATATCATAGTCACAGATAAAAGTGTCAATAAAGTGTCACTGAAGTGTCACAGATTTATATGATAGAAGTGTCACTAAAGTGTCAAATATGATGATAAAACAAACGTACAGATTTAATCCTCTTCTGAAAATTCATCTAGTTCGTTTAGCTCATTTACTTCTTCTTTCTCCTCTACATCTTCGCTTTCATCTGCATCTTCCTCTTCAGATAATTCTACTTCTTCTACACAATTAGATGTGTAATAAGGAACTTCCGTCGTGTCCACTTCTATAATATTTGTTACAAGAGGTAGTTCATCATCTTGATAAGCTATATCGTCAACCTCAAAGGTATTTCTAGCTTTGGTCTTGTATACTGCCCACCAGTCCGACCTTGTTGTTCCCCGTTTATGATAACTTGTGAAGTACACGAGCTGAGCCTGACTTGATAGGACAAATGGTTCATAGGCTTGATATCGACGCCGATAGTTTATATCAACAAGACCGTGCTTGTCTACTTTCCAACCTTGACCTTCAATCGGATCGAACCAATCACACCTGAATAACACAATCTTAGCAGGCTCTATTCCATAACTATATGTCAGCTCCACGATCTTCCGTAGTGTAATGCCTGTGGTTCGTATTGCGTATTTTTGGAATACGTGTACGTATTTTATTTTGTGTTGCCTTTCCTTGGCTTGGTTATTCTTGGTTCGGGTTGGTTTGATTCGGTTTGGGATTGCTATTGGTTCATCATGAACCAAGGTGAACCCCCTACCTACCACCACCCATAGTATTTATTACCCATTCTCTTTTCTCTCTCTCTTCATTTAATCATCTTCTTCTTCCCCATTAACTCCTGCACCTACCAGAGAGAGGGAGAGGTCTAGGCAAGTACAACTTGCTTCATGGAGGAACTCTCATTTTATTTTTTCATTCCCTTTCTTACAGCATTTTATCTTACTTTAGAACTTAGGCATTTTCACTTTCCATGGCTAGATTCTTGTAGATCTAAGTTTACTTCATTTTCGGATTTCTTGGGTTTTGATCTACTTAATCTTGTTATTTCCAAGTTTTGATGGTTTCATGTGGTTGGGCATTTCATTCTGCCCAGTTTTGACCTATGGAAGTTCAGATTTGGATTCTGGATGAGGGTTTTATGGAGCTTGAGAACTTGGCTCTCATGGCGTTCTTCTTCTCTGAATATTGGAGAAGATGAACTGTGCTAGACTTGACCGCATGAACATTTCATGCGGCAAGTATTCCTGGCCGCATGTGTATTGAGCTGCATGAGGCCTTACCCTTCTAGCCGCATGAGGCTCTGGCACATTTGGCCGCATGGACTTCTTCCATCCTTAGCCGCATGCACCCCCTAGTTTCCGAGCCGCATGGGCTCATATCCAGTCAGCCGCATAAGCTTACTCCCCGCTGTCGCATGGAACTCCACCCACCCTGGGCCGCATGAACTCAACACTTGCAACCGCATATGCATCCATGAGCTCCTAGCCGCATATGTACAGTACTCGCTGGCCGCATAGACCGTAATCTTCCGCTGGCCGCATGAGGACTCGAGTCCTCTCAGCCGCATGACTAACTGAATTGAGCCGCATAAACCCCTGCTCCTTTCAGCCGCATGCGTCCTTGCTTCCCGTGAGCCGCATGTGCGCCCGCCTCATTGAGCCGCATAAGACTCCACTCGACCGGGCCGCATATACTTGGCGGTTGGTCAGCCGCATGAGACCTAGTTCTTCCTGGCCGCATGGGCCATCCCCTTCCGCTGACCGCATGCGCCCCTGCCCTCTAGCCGCATGCCCCTATTTTCACTAAGCAGTATGCTACTCCCTTCTTGGCCGCATGAGTTCCAGTGGTCCCGAGCCGTATGGCTCTCCCCTGTGCCTTGCTTGAATGATTATTATTATTATTATTATCATTATTAGCTGATTATTACTGTTAACTCTGTCTTGTAACCCCTATTGTATATTTTCACGTCCATTTTATATCCTTACGCCTTTTGTCCTGAACTTGAAAATCATAAATTCATTTGATATGTTTGGAATTGATAATTGAGCATGACGTGATAGTGACCCGTAGTGGTGCACTCCTGACATAATAACCTGACATGACCTGATAGTAGCCCGTCGTGGCGCACTCCTGACTAGTACACTCGACATGATAACCTGACATGATTATCTCGAATAGCTATTGCGACGGCTCCATGACATGACCTGTATAATTACCTGGACACCGTGGGCGATTGTACTTGTACAAATAAACCAGTCCTGTCTTGCATCATGTCTAGGACAGGGACTCCTGAGTACCACGGTCAGGAGTACCTACTGAAATGGACTAAGATCAATAACTAGAATTACACAGTAGTCATGAAGATATTTCCCAGCTACAGGCAATCCCGTTATCTGGGCGCCCCACTTGGGATCTGTAGCCTGCCGTCGAGTATGGCACATTTCTAGCACACTGTCATGTGTTGCACCCTCTAAGTCACCTAAGGGTACATGCGTTTCCTGGACGATGTACCCACTTGAATTCAATCCCTGATTGCGTCCGGATAGACTGGATGGTCTGCAGGGTTTGTGGCTGTAGAATAATCTCATTGCATCTTGCTAGTAATTAGGCCTGTGATAACCCTAGTTAGTTAAAGTATCAAGCCGTACTCTTGCTTGGCCTCGATTGATTGATTGGATGGAGTCTAGTCCAGCTTTGTCTCGTCCTGATCCTGTATAAGGTTATGACATGATTACTCGTGCCTTACTTTAATTCAATATCAAGATTATAACATGTCCTGATTTCTTAATTTATCCTGTCGATAAATGGTGAGAATCCAAGTTCTGTTCAGACGAAGGGTTACAACCCCTGTCCTTGTTTGGTTTACGGGTTGTAACCTGGTTATCTGAATAGTCCCATGGTTATCTCATCGTATATCACCTGCCTTGTTTCTCTTTAATTACTGCTTTTTATTTTGTAATTATACTCTTGTGCTAATTTGCTGGTTTTAGTTCCTAAGTGAAGCCTCCTTTGTGGCACTTGCTCTTTCTGGGGTCTGACCCAGCTGGTTTTGTATGTCCAGATACCAGAGCAGCTCCAGAGGATCTACCGGATTTCCTGCCAGATGGTGGCCACTAGACGGAACCCTGGCAACGAGTGGGTTTATTTTTGATCTTCCACTTTATTGTAAATTATTCTTTTGAGGCGCTTAGCCGACGAGCACTTGTTAGCTCGTATTGCACCTTTTACTTACTGTCTGCCTACGGGCTGTAACATGATTAACAGATCCTAGGGTTGATCATGTATGACTAAACTCTTGCTAGTCCTAACATTTTGTACGACTAGCTTCATGATCAGCTGAATATGTAATATTTGGGATGCCTTACTATTGTATATTTAATGATCATACATCTTGTAACTTTTACTTACTTGCTTGTGATTGAGACAATAGGCTTGTTCATGACCTTAAGAGACTGCTGGCTTGTAGATAAACCCTCATATATCCTAGACAGCCGTGACCGTATAGCGAGGTGGATTGCACTTTAATATACGTAGCTGGCTATGTCTGCCCCCGCTCTCCAGTATTCTGGTTCTGGGGCGTAACACGTAGCACGCCATAGAAATCGTTGCCCGCATCAACATCTTTGTAGTTCGAAGATCTGATACACAAACAACTGTTTTTGGTGGAGTCGAGATCCACAAAGTTGTCTCTAATCGGGCAAATTGTTGACTTGAACCTAAACCCATTAACACAGTAGCTTGGCCATATTTTTGCAGCATAAATTGGTCCCTTGGCTAGCGTTCTAATAGACTCATTCTCAAGTCTTGCGTATGGACGATCGACCTAAATACCACGAAAGATGCAATTAAGCTCATTCTCAATCAAGTGCATATACAGAAAGGTAATTACATAGTTCTCAAGTCTTACATATGCACTCAACCATGATAGAAAATAATGCCTCATTTCTTGTTCTAGTTCTTCTTCTGTTATGTGTGGCCTACCTGACCTCACATCATCATTAAATATGCTGAAAACAGCATCGTACAATTAATGTAATAGTATAATAATCAAAACTATTAAAATAATATAGACGTATTAATTACTTACCCCTCCAGTTTCTCTACTTCCTTCTCGTCGCAGTTGAGTAATACATACACCTGAGCAGCCCTTAGCTCATCATCGTTCAGATATCTCTTCTTCATTTTACCCGATGGCTTTCCTGGAGCATTGAATACCTTCAGTATTGTATCATTACTTTCATGATCTCCGTCGTCATTTCTGGAAGCTCTCGTTCTATTAGTTGCAACATGAGGCTTGAAATACATCGAACAAAAGTTTGTAATCTCCTCGAGAACATAGGCTTCACAAATAGAACCCTCGACTCGTGCCTTATTTTTTACCTTTCTTTTTAGGTGATTCAAATGTCGCTCGAACGGGTACATCTATCGATATTCGACGGGTCCACCAACACGTGCCTCATAGGATAGATGAATCGGCAAATGCTCCATAGAGTCGAAGAATCCAGGAGGAAACACCCTCTCTAGCTTGCATAGTGTTACCGTAATGTCCTTCTCTTGCTTTTCTAGACGATCAACGAGCAATTTCTTAGAACAAAGATCCCTGAAGAATATGCTAAGCTCTGTTAATGGATCCCAAACTGCCTGTGGTAAGAATTCCCGAAATGCAATCGGAATTAACCTCTCCATGAATACGTGACAGTCGTGGCTCTTCATACCCGTCAATTTATTTTCCTTCGGATCGACACATCTTCTCAGATTTGACACATATCCTTCTGGAAATTTTAGGCCCTGGATCCACCGACAAAGTCTCACTTTATCCTCCTTGTCCAGCGAGAAAATTGACTTCGGCAGGAACTGTTTTCCATTCTGCTCTATCAAATGCAACGCAGGGCGTTTGCATATTTCTTCTAAGTCCAACATGGCCTTGGAATTGTCTTTCATTTTTCCCTTTACGTCCATCACAGTATTAATTATGTTATCAAACACATTCTTCTCAATATGCATGACATCAAGATTATGTCTGATCAGATTGGTACTCCAGTGTCACGACCCGCACCCGTTTTTTTTTTTTTTTTAAACGGATACGAGACGTGTCCAAGCCAGCCTACGCCGCAGTGTCGGCTGTAGAACGCTGTCACGGCCATGAAGATCAAAATCACAAATAATGCTCATTCACAAAAATTAATTTAATTTACAATGATCACAAGTTTTACATTTGTAGAAAAATATAAACTTGTACAAATAAATGAATGACTACAACTCAACTATCTAGCTAGTCTCTAGGCTTTGTCTGCAAGTATTCCCGTCACTCCCCAAGCTAAATGAATCCACGGCTAACCTGAAAATGTTGGTTTCCAGTCAGGAATGGAACGAGCACAATTCACTGAATGCAATTTCAAATAAAGAAGATGACTATAAACAAAGGTTAGACATCAATCATGGGTTTGAAAATAAACATGAAATATAAAAACCAATAGTAAGTAAATAGACACAAAATACTCTCCCCGACTGTTAGAAGTACCTTTGATATGTGATCGGTCTCGGGACAATTATGCGACACGGTCTACACGGTCTAAAGTTACACGGTCTACAATTACACGGTCTACAGTTACACGGTCTACAGTTACACGGTCTACAAAAAATATAGCAATAGAGAAACACTGTCTACAGAATAATAATCACTAACTACACAGTTTAAATGCAGTAAATAAAGCACTGTCTACACTGTCTACAAGAAATAAATAAACATTGTCTACACGGTCTACAAGAAATAAATGCAACACGGTCTACACGGTCTACAAGAAATAAATGCAACACGGTCTACACGGTCTACACGGTCTAAGGTCAGATCACACATCCTTGGTACTTCTCATTCCCGACTCAACAATTTATAATAGAAAATAATCACATAACCAATGACTAATCAATGAAATATAGTGAAAATCAATATCGAAATGCAGACAATAAACTGTACTCGCCTGTGGTCCTGTGCTGGTGAAACCGATGATCCAAATCACTCAATATGCCACACTAGTCAAAACCCGTACAACAGTCCCCGAAAGCTGAAATAAACAATACCAATGATCTCAGAATAGTCCAATTAGCTAGGATTGCCTGTCCTTAAGTCCAATTCTGGACACAGGGGCAAAACGGTAATTTCGGGCCAAAACGGTATCCGCCGTTGGACCCGCTTTGCACCGAAAAGCGTGCCAGGGTCAACGGTCTCTAAAGTCGTCAAACTACATATCTACAGATCCAGTTTTCCGATACGAACCCAACCGTATGTCCAAAGTTGGATTCCGGCGGGCCATGCACAAAATCGCCCGTTGAGTGGGACCGTAGGGCCCGCAAAACGACGTCGGATTCAACTGTCTCAGAATTGGATCAAACTTGGCATACAGGACCAGAAAAACGATACGGTCCTGATGGCGCAAGTTTCGTCTCGATCTGACGAGCGTGCACAAAGTAATTAGAGAATTTGCAACGTGCACGATACGGTGAATTTCGACGGATACACATCAAATTCGTCGCGCACACGCGACCAATTTGAATTCCGTCAAAGTCCACACGACCACAAAGCCGTTACGCAGCTTTCGATCCTTTCGGTACGCGACCACGTCGCCCGGAATGGCGGGACGCACGTCGTGCGGAGCGTTTTCAATGTTTTTAAAACAGGTTTTTCTGAGTTTTCAAGAATGGTTTTAACTGTACATGGTTCATGGAATTCAGAACTACGAAGTGGTTTCTGATCCCCTATATGTTGTCTAAAAACGTGTTCAGTTAGAATTCCTAATATGGTACTGGATCGATCGGAAACGATCTTCCAACGGGGATGCTTGGGCTGTTTTTATGTTCTGTTTTTGACAGACTTTTCGTGAACTTTCACGAATTACCATAATTTTTCCAGGGAAAACTAGCCGAATCTAATTAAAGGGATTGATAGGTGGTCATATAGGCTACTCGTAGAAATTTACGGCTCGGATAAATATTAATCGACGAGGGAGAAAATTACCCGCGAAGTTGGGTGGAAGCTGTTGTCGATGGGGCTGTGTTCTCGCGTGCGGCTTGATCACGCCTGGCCGGCGGCGGCGCGCGCGGGGGGGTGCGCCCAGGCCTGAGGTCGGGTTGGCGGCGTTGAAGTTTGCGTCGAGAGTTAGGGTTTGGGAGTTTAGGAGTTTCTTTGAAGTTTCGATCGCTTGCACTGTACATATACGGGAAAGCTTGAGAGCAGAGTTCGGGTTCTGCTTCCGCTGGGTTGGGCCAATTGCTAAGGCTGGGTTGGGGTTTGCTCGGGCTGCTTTGGGTTTGTGGGGAAGCTGAGTTCTTGGGGTTGTTGGGCTAAGCCCCGGCCGAGCTCAACTTGAGACCAAGAGGAAACACTCCTCTCTAATAAACCAAGCAGTAGCTGGGTTGCTACTGCTACTTTTCTTATCCTTTTTTTTTTCTATTATACAAATATATATATATATATCTCCTTAAAACTACACAAACTATAATACTTTAAATAAATCTTATAAACACTAATATTCCCATATATATAATATCTGTATAATACCTATTAATATATAATATCCCCATATCTATAATATCTATATCTATATATATATATTTATATATATATATATATACACCCGAATATTTACCTTTATAATTATCTATATATATACACACCTACATTTTATATATTTAAATCCTTATAACAATTAATACATATCTATCTATATACATGGATAAATATTTCATAACTAAAACATTAATAATAATAATAATAACGATAACAATAATAATAGTAATCAACCAAAATGACCATTACGAGTTTTTGAAAAATCATAACATACCCCATCTTATTTGGTCCTAGAACTACGTACAATTATTCTGAAAATAATCATTTCAATGAAATAAATAATAAAATAATTTCAAAATTTCCGGGAAGGGGAGCTACAAATTTACCCACCTTAAAAATAATTTCGTCCTCGAAATTTTAATTCGTAATTATTCCTAAAATCAAAGTCTGCTATTTCCTTAATCTCCTCAAATTTTAATTCCTCAAAAATAATTTATATCCTCCTCCTAGCCATTTGTAACAACGAAACTCCGAGGACTTCTACCCACCTTTGGTCACACTACTCCCTCAAATCTCATGTCACTTAAAACTTTACAATCTTCCAACTAGTTGCTACCAAGAAGTATCTACTGTTTATGGCCACTATAATCCTCTCCTATTTATCGAATAATCCAAAATCTAACAAGCAACAAATTTACACAAGTAGCTAAATAAGTATTGATAAATCCTAATAAGCATGACCATTTATCGCTCTGAAATGGAAAGGACAGGAAGGTAAGGAAGAATAATCCAGAGCAAGTATGAAGTTTTCAGGGCGGTAGAGAGTATCCAATGATGTAGATAGAGAAGATCTATGAACCATTGACTTATTTGCTAGGTTGGGCTACTCTAGTCCAGTCACTTGCTAAGTCTAAGAACTCTTCGTTTCCTAGAGGGTCTTGCAATCCATGCAATACGAGGATTCCGTTCTCAAAATTTATCTAAACAAGGTTCTATAATAGGACGGAATTTGAGAAATCGAGATTTTGATCCTTTTCGTGGTTATTTAAACACACAAGCAAGAGATAAAATACAATACAAGATCGTATCGCAACTTCTAGGTAGATGGAATAAGGGTTACAAATGACTTCACACTCTAAGAGGTGAAGATTATATAATAGGTATAGGGTCCTGTCTCAAATGGTTCAATTTTATAGTCCAAATATGGTGGTACGAATGGATGGGTTTTAAAGGTTTTCCTATTTGGACATCACTCGTTGGTTGGATAAACCTTGGATTTCAATCTATTTGGACGGGACAAGTTCCCAAATGGTAAAATTACTCTACTAGGTTAGGGTACCCTAGAATAGGCTTTAACTCCAATGGTTGAACTAATTGGGCAATCGGAATGGTTAACTAGGTCTCTAAAGCCCAAGAATAAGTCTTCAGTGACCTTTGTGTTTAAGTAGCACAAGAGGCCTCTATCGAGTGGCACACTAGTGGTATGTGCGTAGTGGGCTTCGAGTAGATCACCACCATGTATTGGGTCGAAGGAATTGAGTCAAGGTTGAGTCTCTAATTATCATTGGGAAGTTTATCGGTATTATGGTAAGAGTTACAGCTAGTCCTTTTTACCTGAAAGTCATACCATAAAATAGAGTACAAGGGGACGTGTTTGAGTGGGACATGATATACCTAGATGAAGGTGGACTCGTCTAGATCTTGCATGCAAAATTTGTTGAGAGAAAACAGCTGGTCTCGTGCTCCGAATATTAATGGCACGGCCGGGGACACCAAATGATCTAAAGGAAAAGTGGGAGTCCAAGGGGCACTAATAATCATCCTAATGAGAATTTTTTTTTCTAAACAATAGGTAATCCTCGCATACCCCACAATTTAGAAAGC
Source organism: Iris pallida (assembly GCA_029216955.1). Taxonomy (NCBI): domain Eukaryota; kingdom Viridiplantae; phylum Streptophyta; class Magnoliopsida; order Asparagales; family Iridaceae; genus Iris; species Iris pallida. The sequence goes on from JANAVB010016000.1 coordinate 659,368, forward strand.
TTACAGTCTACCCACCTTAGAAATAAGGCATGGGTTTTGGAATAATGAGGTTAGGAGAATTCTACGGTCCGGGTATTGTACCTCGACTCTTGTCAATAAAGAATAAGGCACGGCGTACGGAATACCGTAGATATAAGTCAAATCAAGGATCGTTCCTCAAAAATGGAAAACGAGTGTGTACAATGACACATGGTTGATAAAATAGAGAAACATACACATCCCTAGTGTACAAGAGTTATCGACGGGGTAATCAGCTCTAAGGCACGTCATATGAACATATTTCTAACAACTGTGTCGTGATTCTCTATTGGGGTCAAACCTGCCGGACTAGTGTCATAAGGGTTCTAGTTGAAGCAAGCTTCAAACAAAAGATTAGAGGCTCACAACATTTGGTCTCTGGAGAACAGGTAGTCTCCTAGGTTGGCATTCCGACTAAGGGTAAAACCCTCATCATTCTCAAATTCAGATGGCTTGAAAGTCTCAATAATAGTTTGATGGTCAAGGGGAGAACGAGTAACTCAATCACATGATTGGCCGATGGTAGCTATACTTGTGTATACAACTACCATAGCCATGGGGGATACTCTGTATCTCTCTACCATCACGAGCTTTCGTCTTCCAAATCGGTGAAAGACAAAAACAATAAAGAATTCAAGGGAGATATTACTGAATACAATTTCGTGATTCAAGGACGAACATATAATTCAAGAGGAATTATCAAAGCAGTCGCGGATGAGATCCTAGATACCTATATATATCTCCATCCACGTAGTATAATTAACGAACGAGCGAACCAAATACATCATGGTTGATCAGACCATAATACACTGATTCTGATTAGACAATAAGTTAGCAGGCGTCCCTACTAAACATATGCCTCGAATCAAGCTCGAGAATAGAGTAAGCTTGCAAAAACTAGGCTGTAATAGCAGCGTTGGTCAACATAGTCAGGATACGAGTACGCGAGATTTTTGAAAAGAGGCACAAGTAGTTCGAGTTTTGTGAGGATCAACCTTACCTGGTGTTCTTGCTTATACAGTCTTCCCACTATCTTCTTATTCATAAGACCTTGGTCAACCAATGGGTAATGGACTTCTAAATTCCATATTCCAGGTAGACCTATTAGTGTCAGTCAATTACCTCGTCAAGGATCACAGGGACTACGGATTGCTAGGTCGGGAGGCATGCTACCCAACTTACAACTTCCACTAATACTGGCTTTGGATCTTATGGGACGTACATGGCATTGTCCTACCCTCCACAGTATCCTAACTTGTAATCACGTCTAAAATTATTTCACCGAGGATTATTCTCACCTGTATACTCTAGCTGTGGTAAAACCTTGGTTTCGTGATTCCGATGTGATATGCTATCCGGTACTCTACCTTATATTTACACAAGGGTGACTACAGTCAAAGAGGACCACTAGTTATATTTTTAGCAATATTCTATAATCCATATTTCTTAAACTAATTTCAACTCTAGGGGTCGTGTCTCGCCAGTGCGCTGCTGGCTGCAGTGAATCCCTAGTCTCCAAAATTTAAATAATTGGCGACAGTGCGCTGCTGTCCTGCCAGTATGAGTTAACTAACATTCTCGCAACTATATCTGTAAAAGTATCCTGAGCTTTGAGAGATTCAAACAAGTTGACGATGTAATATAGCGTAAGTATTATCAGTCATAACCCTTAAAATAAAGGATTAAACAGGGAGAAATAACTGAGGACAAAAGAAATACAAACATTCTAACTATTCTATGTGTATTCAAGCCTTTGAGGAAAAACTTGAATCGAAACTAACTCGAGGTTCGCATATGGATAATCCAATCAGAAATAATAATTCCTAGGCGAAATAGGAACTAAATAGGCAATTTGGACTAAATATGAGGATGATATTTAAAGAGGCAACGAGAAGGAATTGAATAATTCATCTAGGTGAGATCATCAATTCTAGGAAGCTCTGCCTCTTCAAGTGAATAATCTATCCACATTGGACCATATCTTCCAATCAAGAGGTAATAGTGTACCTATGGGGATTTGACAAACTATCAAAATTAACAACTCTCATCCTAAATTGCATGGCCTAGACTACCCATCGACAGATCCTAAACTACATATCTACGGATCCAGTTTTCTGATACGAACCCAACCGTATGTCCAAAGTTGGATTCCGGCGGGCCGTGCACAAAATCGCCTGTTGAGTGGGACCGTGGGGCCCGCAAAACGACGTCGGATTCAACTATCTCAGAATTGGATCAAACTTGGCATACAGGACCAGAAAAACGATACGGTCCTGATGGCGCAAGTTTCGTCTCGATCTGACGAGCGTGCACAAAGTAATTAGAGAATTTGCAACGTGCACGATACGGTGAATTTCGACGGATACACATCAAATTCGTCGCGCACACGCGACCAATTTGAATTCCGTCAAAGTCCACACGACCACAAAGCCGTTACGCAGCTTTCGATCCTTTCGGTACGCGACCATGTCGCCCGGAATGGCGGGACGCACGTCGTGCGGAGCGTTTTCAATGTTTTTAAAACAGGTTTTTCTGAGTTTTCAAGAATGGTTTTAACTGTACATGGTTCATGGAATTCAGAACTATGAAGTGGTTTCTGATCCCCTATATGTTGTCTAAAAACGTGTTCAGTTAGAATTCCTAATATGGTACTGGATCGATCGGAAACGATCTTCCAACGGGGATGCTTGGGCTGTTTTTATGTTCTGTTTTTGACAGACTTTTCGTGAACTTTCACGAATTACCATAATTTTTCCAGGGAAAACTAGCCGAATCTAATTAAAGGGATTGATAGGTGGTCATATAGGCTACTCGTAGAAATTTACGGCTCGGATAAATATTAATCGACGAGGGAGAAAATTACCCGCGAAGTTGGGTGGAAGCTGTTGTCGATGGGGCTGTGTTCTCGCGTGCGGCTTGATCACGCCTGGCCGGCGGCGGCGCGCGCGGGGGGGTGCGCCCAGGCCTGAGGTCGGGTTGGCGGCGTTGAAGTTTGCGTCGAGAGTCAGGGTTTGGGAGTTTAGGAGTTTCTTTGAAGTTTCGATCGCTTGCACTGTACATATACGGGAAAGCTTGAGAGCAGAGTTCGGGTTCTGCTTCCGCTGGGTTGGGCCAATTGCTAAGGCTGGGTTGGGGTTTGCTCGGGCTGCTTTGGGTTTGTGGGGAAGCTGAGTTCTTGGGGTTGTTGGGCTAAGCCCCGGCCGAGCTCAACTTGAGACCAAGAGGAAACACTCCTCTCTAATAAACCAAGCAGTAGCTGGGTTGCTACTGCTACTTTTCTTATCCTTTTTTTTTTTCTATTATACAAATATATATATATATATATATATCTCCTTAAAACTACACAAACTATAATACTTTAAATAAATCTTATAAACACTAATATTCCCATATATATAATATCTGTATAATACCTATTAATATATAATATCCCCATATCTATAATATCTATATCTATATATATATATTTATATATATATATATATACACCCGAATATTTACCTTTATAATTATCTATATATATACACACCTACATTTTATATATTTAAATCCTTATAACAATTAATACATATCTATCTATATACATGGATAAATATTTCATAACTAAAACATTAATAATAATAATAATAACGATAACAATAATAATAGTAATCAACCAAAATGACCATTACGAGTTTTTGAAAAATCATAACATACCCCATCTTATTTGGTCCTAGAACTACGTACAATTATTCTGAAAATAATCATTTCAATAAAATAAATAATAAAATAATTTCAAAATTTCCGGGAAGGGGAGCTACATCCAGTATGGCAGATCCCAGAATATGCTCCTCTTTGTCCAGCTATGATCTCTACCAAATCTATCGCACTTGTACCCAGCTGTAGGATCTTCGATAGCACTTGGAAAATCTCTAACCTCCTCACATATCGTGGCTCCGCACCACCTTGGCGGTGGATCACCCTTCTCTACAACGTCAGCACGGAATGCATTCATGTTCCTTCTGAACGAATGATCTTTTGGCAGAAATTGTCGATGACAATCAAAGAAGCACGGTTTTCCTCCGTGTTTCAAGCGGAAAGCCTTACTACGGCCCATGCAATACGGACATGAGAGACGGCCATGAGTGCTCCATCCAGATAACATTCTATAGGCCGGAAAGTCGTTGATGGTCCACATAAGGGTTACCTTCATCTGAAAATTTTGCTTCCTGGAAATATCGTACGTGTTAGCGCCTACTTCCCATAATTGATTCAACTCATCTATCAAAGGCTGTAAGTACACATCAATATTCCTCTTGGGAATGTTCGGACCAGGAATTATAACGGTTAGAAACATGTACTGAGTCTTCTTGCACATCCAAGGCGGTAGGTTATACGGAGTGACAATTACAGGCCAGCACGAATACTGGGATCCCGAAAGACCAAAAGGAGTAAAACCGTCAGAAGATAGCCCCAACCTGATATTACGCGAATCTGAAGCAAAATCAGGATACACTCGATCAAAGTGCTTCCACGCTTCTCCATCGGATGGGTGATCCAACACTCCTTCAATCTGTTCTCGTATGTGCCAACTCATATTTTCGGCCGTTTCTTTTACCATAAATAATCTTTATAACCGCGACGTTAAAGGCAAGTAGTGCATTGAATCGGTCGGTCTTCTTGCACCGGTATACCTTCCTGTACTAGTTGTCTTATAGCGATCAACACCACAAAATCTGCACACATCTGCGTCTTTGTCGTCTTTGTAGTACAGCATGCACCTATTACGACAAGAATCGATTTTCTCGTATCCCATCCAGAGCGATCTCACCATCCTCTTAGACCGGTAGAAGTCTTTAGGCAACTTAGCACCCGCCGGCAAGATCTCTATAATCAACTCCAACACTTGGTTGTAGCATTCTTGCGACATGTTAAAATCTGACTTAATGCTCAACAGTCTTGTAACCACCTCCAACGGTGAATGATCCTCACAACCAGGATACAATATAGTCCTTGCATTCTCCAGCAACTCCATGAACTGTGCAGCATCGGCGTTCGGTGCCTCCTCAGGTGCATCATGAACGAAACTAGGCCCCGCAGCGTCGAAAACCATGTTCACACACCCGTCATCATATGCATGATTATCTGAAACAAAATTAGGTCCCGTATGCATATACGGCTCAACATAAGGCTCAGGCTCTGATGCTAAAGACACAAGTTCTCCGTGTGCGGTCCACTGATAGTAATTAGGCGTGAAACCCCTCGAGTACAAATGATATGTCACTTCTACTTCTGGATAATATTTCACGTTATGACATTTCACACACGGACACTTAATTTTGGTGTCGTCCATGTACTGAGGGAATGCCTTAGCAAACTGCAGGAACTGCTCTACTCCCGCTATGTATTCATTCCGCACACCACACATATCATCATGACGACGATTGTACATCCATGAATGATTCCGCAAGTAGTAATTCATATCCATTTGAAAATATTTCTGCAAAGATGGACACACATTATTCAATAGGCACAAATTCTTATATTATGTCTTATTATGGGACACACATTAGTAGCGGACAGTTACTAATAACAATGATATGCAATCTAGGTCAAACTAGGTTGTACTAAGTCAAACAAAGTCAAACAAGGTCAAGCTAAGTCAAACAAGGTCAAAGTAGGTCAAGGTTGACCTACAGTTTGTCAACTCTTAGTCCAATCTAGGTCAGATGTTGACTCTACTTTGACTTTCAGTCAAAATAGTCAACCTTGGTATCCCAATACCGATACCTTAAGTTGGTACCCATTACCTTATCGCTATCGGTACCCTTTACCTTATCGCTATTGGTATCCCAATACCAATACCGCGGTAACATGGTTGGTACATTAAGGGTCTTTGACAAGATGACATGTTGTGAAAAGATATATCCTTATATATAGTTCTCCTACGGATTTTCTTTAACATTATGTAGGAGAACTATAAGGATATATCTGTTCACAATATGTCACCTCTTCAAAGACCCTTAATGTGACAACTATGTCACCCTCTCAGTTATATCCCTGAGCAACGATGCAGCTACAGGCATTTAACATATCACGGTTTATAAAAATAACTAATAAATCTCTATCCTAACTAATAAATTAATATCCTACTTTAACATCTAATAACTCTCATATTCCTGCAGCTACGATGCAGTTGCAGACAGTTCCTTCTAACATAAACTAATATCCTAATCTAAACTAACCCTTTAACTGAAACTAATATCTAAACAATGCTAATCATGAACTGTACACTACTACCTAACATTCACATGAACTATCTATCTCAAACTCTCTATCATAACTAATAAATTAATATCCTACTTTAACATCTAATAACTCTCATATTCCTGCAACTAAAAGGCAAAACCATGGTATATACATGGTTTAAAGTATCGGCCGATACCGATCCGATACGGCCAATACCGATACGGTTTGTCATGTTCCGATCCGATACCGACCGATACCAAATATTGATCGATACCGACATTGGGGGTCTTTGTTTCGGTCAATTCGGCAAAACCAATCGGTAAGGGTGACTACTATTTCATATAATTTCAAAACTACTAAGAAATAATGCTGAAATACTTAAAATTATGCCTAAATATATAAAATATATGTTTTTAAATATAAATAATTTATTAATAATTATTTGTTTTCCGATACCAAAGTCCGATACTCCGATAAGATACCGTCGATACTACCGATATCGCCGATACCAATACTTATAGGAATAGTCCGATACCGATTCCGATACCGATATTGTGAACCTTGGGTATATATCGTCAACATTTCAGATTCTTAAAATAAATTTCAAATAGATTTTTGATTGTATATAAATGTGTATTTGTGTGTATATACATTGTATACATATATATATTTATATATGTATTTGTGTGTGTATGTAAGTGCGTGAGTATATATATAAATGTATATATGTAGATATGTGTATTTATATATATAGGTATATATGTATGTATTGTGTGTGTCTGTGTCCTGTGTCCTGTCCCCTGCCCCCTCCCCCCTACTCCTGTACCCACCTATCCCTGCCCCCTCCCACCGATTTGTCTCTCGATGATTGGTTTGCCAACAAGTTAAAGCTGAACATCAGAGGCCAGCTGAACTTCTTCAGCCCTTGCCTATTCCAGAATGGAAGTGGGAGCATGTGATCTTGGACTTCGTGATTGGCTTACCTAGATCCCCGGCTGGCAGAGATGCTATTTGGGTTATAATTGACAGGCTCACGAAGGTGTCTCACTTTCTTCCATTCAGAGTTGGTCAACCGACGGCTCAGCTAGCAGGAATGTATCTCAGGCAGATTGTCAGGTTGTACGGTATGCTAGTCAGTATCACCTCAGATCGGGATTCAAGGTTTATGTCACACTTTTGGCGTAGCCTGCAAGAGAGTTTGGGGACTCGCCTCCAGTTCAGCTCAGCATATCACCCACAGACAGATGGCCAGTCGGAACGTACGATCTAGACTCTTGAAGATATGTTGCGATCATGTATGCTCGACTTTGGTGGTTCTTGGGAAGATCACCTGCACCTGGTGGAGTTCTCGTACAATAATAGTTTCCAAGCTAGTATCCAGATGGCATCGTTCGAGGCACTGTATGGTAGGAAGTGCCGATCCCCGCTAGCATAGGACGATGTCGGAGAGAGACAGATGCTCGGTCAGGAAATGATTGCTCAGACCGTTGAAGTGGTCAGGAGAGTCAGAGATCATCTTCGAGTTGCCCAAGATCGCCAGCGTCATTGGGCCGATTCTCATCGACGACCCTTTGAATTCTCGGTCGGTGAGCATGTATTCCTGAAGATTTCGCCTAACCGTGGCGTCATTCGTTTCGACGTACGGGGAAAGCTTAGTCCTAGGTATATAGGACCGTTCGATATTCTGGAACGAGTAGGAAATGTATCCTATCGTCTCGTTCTTCCGCCGTCGCTACGTGAGGTGCATAATGTGTTCCATGTATCCCAACTGCGATGGTATATCCCAGACCCGAGCCATATCCTGGATCATTCGGAATTGGTTGTTGGCACCAACCTTTCGTATGAGGAGAGGCCCGTGTCTATATTAGACCGAAGAGAGAAGACACTCAAGAACAAGACTATCAAGTTAGTCTGAGTTGCTTGGGGTCATCACTCTTTGGGAGAGTCAACGTGGGAGCGTGAGGATGATATCCGATCGCGATATCCTGACCTGTTTAACTCGTGAGGTATAATATCTTTCTTATGCCTCATGCCTTCGATTCCTTGCTTGCATGAATAATTACTTGATTGCTTAATTAGTATAGCTTGCCTGTGAATAGTATAGCTTGTTCTTGTCCCTCTAGCCTCTTAATTAAATTCCAAGGACAAAATTCTTTTAAGGTGGGTAGAGTTGTAATGCCTGTGGTTCGTATTACGTATCTTGGTATACGTGTACGTATTCTTGACTCGTATTGCGTATTTCTTTGCATGGTTATTTTGGCATTTCCTTCTTGGTTCGGTTCAACTTGTTGCTGGTTCGGCTTAGCTTGGTTTTAGGTGGACCGAACCCCCACCTACCACCACCACCCTCATTTATATTTCTACCCCGCTCTCTCTCTCTTCATGAATTCTCTTCATTTACTTCTTCTTCTCCACCATTACTTCTTCACCTACCAGGAAGAGGGAGAGAGAGCTTAGGCAAGTGCTTCTTGCTTCATGGAGGAACTCAAGATTATTGTTCCATTTTCTTTCTTGCAACATTCTAAGACTCTTTAGTGCTTGGCATTTTCAATTTTCATGACTAAACTCTTCTAGATCTAAGTTTATTTCATTTTTAGATTTCTTGGGTTTTGATCTACTAAACATTATTATTTCTAAGTTTTGGTGGTTCCATGTTGTAGAAAATTTTATTCTGCCCCATTTTGACCTATGGAAGTCCAGATTTGGGCTTGAGATAAAGGACTTATGGAGCTTGGGAGCTATGAACTTCATGGCTCTTCTTCTCGGACTAGTGGCGAAGACGAACAGTCTTGAGCCGCATGGCAGCACTTGACCGCATGAACATTCATGCGGCAAGTTTTCCTACTATTTTAGATATAGGTTATACTATAGGTTACTAACCACACTCTTTAGCTCTCACACACTCACACACAAACTCACAATTTCACACTCACACACATGGCCAATATGGACTGAAATCTAGTGGTACTTGGACTGAAATTGAAGGTTGTTGTGGACTGATTTATGGTGTTCAAGGACTGAAATTGTGGTGGCACTATAGGACAGCAATCAAGGGGATAACAGGACTGTTTTGGGACAGTAGTATAGGTCCAAAATCTTGGACTGATAAGAGGTAATATAGGGCTGCCATATATGTGATGTAAGGGACTGTTTTATAGGGTGTTTTAGGGGCTGATGTTGGGGCAATAAGGGACAGCCAAGTATGTAGAAAATTGGACTGAATTGAAAGGGTTTAAGGGCTGAAATGTGGGCTGCACATTGGGTTTTATTGGACTGATTTGGGGTGGTTTAATAGGCTTGTGTTTAAGGCTATAAGAGGGGGATGTATAGGAGCTGAATGGTGGCAAGGGGGGCTGTTTTGAAGGGGTTTTGAGGGCTGAATTGGGACTGAACAAAGCTGGTATAGGGACAGGCACAATGTGTAAAATCTGGACAGATTTAGAGGGGAAAGAGGGGGCTGAAATATGGACAGGTTTAAGGTTTCTCTCCTCCCTCTACTTCACAACACACACACAAACAAACCCCTCTCAACACCCCACACACACATGCTAATTACATTCTCTCCCCTCTCTAACACCTCACAAGCACACACACATTCTAAGCCTCCTGTGGCCGAACCTGGAACACTCTCCCCACACATAACATCAAGCCACAACACAACCATATATATATATCTCCCATATATAAACCACATCTATATATATATCTATATATATAACTAGATATATATAACCAATAGGCATGAACCCAACCATTCCCTCTTCTATGGCCGAACCTGGCAACCCCATTCCCAAGCACCACAACATCAAGCCACAACACAAAATAGTCACCATATATATATATATATTACAAGTTTGCCCTCCTATCAATTAAATGGCTAATAAATAGGTTATGGTTAAACCGGGGGGTAGTTTAGTCAAACCGAAACCACTAATCTCTCACTAATTATTAACTAAAATAATAGTCTAGTCTCTAACCAAAATATCTAACATGTGGGCCATGGCTAGCTAGTGTGTGGGCCCGCTAAGGTCAAAATACCCCGGGTCCCCGAAACAAGTCAAAACAAGTCGAAATGAATTGAAATTCGAACCCGATTCAAATAACCCCAAAATAATACAAATAATAAATAATTAATTCCAAAATAATTTTTAAAGTGGAAAATTACCAAAATACCCCTGTTTGTGAAAACTGGGGGTGACAGTATGTTTTCCCCGTACGTTCAACGATACTTCGACCTGTAAATTTCTATGGATAGCTGGGTTAACCCTCCATTAACCCCTTTAATTATACTTGTTTGGTTTTCCCTAGATAAATTATAGAAATTCCCAAAACTTCGGGAAAAACCATCGAAAACAGGGTATTAGAACTATTTCGGGAATCCAATTTGGAAGGCAGATATTTGCCGATTCCTCGACAGTTTAGATAATCTATTTGAAGGCAATTGTTGACAACATATAGGACTTCTCAACCTATCTCGTATTTTTGAATTTCATTAATTACATGCAGAGAAAACAGTTTTCAAAGTTGAGAATTTATCTACGTAAAAAACAGTTTAGAAACTTGAAAAACTCATCCACACGACGTGCGTCCCGCCATTCCGGGCGACGTGGTCGCGAACTGAAAGCATCAAAAGGTACGTAACGACTTCGTGGTCGTGTGGGCTTTGACGGAATTCAAATTGGTCGCGTGTGCGCGACGAATTTGATGCGTATCCGTCGGAATCGCCCCGTATCCGTGCAATGCAAATTCAGTCATAACTTTGTGTACGCTCATCTGATCGAGACGAAACTTACGCCAGCAGGACCGTATCATTTTTTTGGTCATGTATGCCAAGTTTGGTCTAATTTTGAGACAGTTGAATCGTACGTCGTTTGCGGGCCCCACGGTCCCACTCAACGGACGATTTTGTGCACGGCCCGCCGGAATCCAACTCTGGACATACGGTTGGGTTCGTATCAGAAAACTAGATCCTTAGACATGTATTTTGATGACTTTAGAGACCATTGACTCTGGCACACTTTTCGGTGCAAAGCGGGTACAACGGATATCATTTTTGTCCGAAATTACCGTTTTGCTCCTGTGTCCAGAATTGGACTTAAGGACAGGCAATCGTAGCTAATTTGACTATTTTGAGAACATTGGTACTGTTTATTTCAGCATATGGAGACTTCTGCATGTGTTGACTGGTTGTGGCTCATTGAGTGGTAGATTATTATTGGTTTCACCAGCTAAGGACCTCAGGCAAGTGCACTTTCTGATTGCTTTTCGATTCATAGTAGTCTTTTTATTTCATTTCTATACATATATCTTGCTGCTTGTTGACACGCTCGTCACACGGAGTAGTCGGGAGGGGAAATATCTTAGTAGACATGTGGACTACCCAGAACTATCCCATAAGTCTATCTTGAATAATAACCGCTGCACACGACACGTAAAGTGTACCGAATTTACCCCTAGCCATTCACATGTCGAAAAGGATATTTCAAACCACCTAGATAGTTGTCTTTTATTAGTTTTTCCTTGTTTACTTCTCTATCGTGCTATGTCATCAGTTATCTTCCAGTTTTCATATCTCATATGTTATTTTCATGTCTTGTTAATTCTATTGTGTTTTTGCATTTTCGTTGGTTTATGTACTTGTTCCATTCCTGACTGGAAACCAACATTTTTCAGGTTTAGCCGCGATCACTCTTAGCATTGGGAAGGCTTGGGTATGCTGAGGTCAACATAGAAATAGAAAACAGTTGTACCATTTTTATTAATTATAAAATCTTGTATTCCTTTAATTATAAATATAAATGCTGTAATCAAATTTAGAAATATGAATGAGCAATAATTGTTATAGTTATGATTTGAGCATTTATTTCTTGCGGGCTTGACAGCGTTCTACGCCGACTCTGCGGCGTAGGCTGGCTTGGACATGTCTCGTATCCGAAAAAAGGATACGGGTCGTGACACCGTGGGCGATTGCGTTTGTACAAATAAATCAGTACTGTCTTGCATCATGTCTAGGAAGGGGATCCCTGAGTACCACGGTCAGGGATACCTACAGTAAATGACTAAGGTTATTAAACTAGAATAATTCAATAGACATGAAGAGATTCCCAACTATAGGCAATCCCGTTATCTGGGGCACATTAAGTGGACTTATAGCCTACCGATGAGTAGGGCACATTTCTAGCACACAGTCATGTGGTGCACCTTCATAAACCGACATTCGACCCGGATAACCGGATGGTCTGCAGGGCTTGTGGCTGTTGGGTAATCTCATTGCATCTTGCTAGTAACTAGGCCTGTGAACCCTAGTTAGTTAAAGTATCAAGCCGTACTTTGCTTGGCCGTGATGATTGGATGGAGTTTATCCCAGCTAGTCTTATCCTGATGTACAAGACTGTGACATGACATGATTGATGTGCTTGTCTCACAATAACGATCAGGGGTCCAGTTCTGTTCAGGTGAAGGGTTATAACCCCGGTCCTTATTTGGTTTAAGGGTTGTAACCTGGCACCGGAGCAGTTCTGTGTCCTCTCTTGTTTATTGCCTTATGTTACCCTATGTCATGCTCGTCATGTTTTACCTTATTTCAATAAATGATTATGCTTGCCTCAACAAAAAAAGATCAGGGGCCCATCAAGGTCTCCATTGACATTGTTGTGAGATCGTTCCTTCTATGATGGCTGTCACCTTAGGGTTCCAAATCTTTGGTAGCCCTCTGAGCAGCTTACGAATCTTCTCGTGGTTTGAGTACTGCTTTCCAAGCGAAGATAGAGGATTGATGATGTCGAGGAATCTTGTGATTATTTGAGTGATCGTCTCACTTGGCTTCATCTTGAAGGCTTCGTATTCTTGAGTGAGACGGCTTATTTTAGATTCCTTGACCTGTGTGGTTCCTTCATGCGTCACTTCTAGAAGTCTCCATACTTCATGAGCAGTGGTGCATGTAGAGACCCTGTTGAACTCATTCCTGTCTATAGCACAGAATAAAGCATTAATAGCCCTAGCATCTAGACTTGCCTGTTTCTTCTCCTCGACAGAATATTTGTCGTGTGGTTTCTCAATGAGGTCACCATCGACAACTATCCTGGCGAGCTTTTTGTAACCGTCAGTGACGACAGTCCACAGGTCAAAGTCTAGAGACTTAAGATAGAAGCTCATCCTTGTTTTCCAATATGTGTAGTTAGTCCCATCAAATAGGGGAGGCCTATGAGTGGACTGACCTTCACCATGATTGGAAATCAAGGATTGTGTGGTTGCCATGGATCAGCTCTTAGGATGTTAGTCCTTGTAAAGAGAACAGAGCTCTGATACCAATTGAAGAACAGTTTGGCAACTCTAGAGGGGGGTGAATAGAGTTTATATAGAAAAATAGCCAATTAAAATAACTCTTTCACCAACAATAAATAATCAGAGTAAAGTGCGGAAAATAAATGAAGAGCAGAAGAGCATACGCAAACACAGCGATTTTAACCTGGTTTCTCTCGTGGAGGACTAGTCCAGGCCTGAGAACTCTAGCTCAGGATTAAATCCACTATTTGTGAAATAGTAGTTTACAACCCGTGCCTTTTTTTCAGAAGAGCACGTCAACTTCTAACAGAGAATCGCAGTGGCGATTTGCTTGGAATTGTCCAAGCGACTTCTTCGACTCTTGCACAAGAATCCTAACTGAGAGATGCTGAGCACTCGAGACTTAGGAGGCTTGTGGCTAGTAGATGGGAAGGGTATGGCTTATTGAGCTTGTAGGAGAGAAGAGAAGAGAAGATTGAGTGAATTGAAATGAGAGAATTCATGCCCTATTTATAGTGTTTTTAGAGGCAGAATTCGGCCAGAATTCGGGTAGGGAAATTCAAAAATTTGGCCGTTGGACAGCTAGCAACCAGCTAACCCTAAAATTAGGGTTCCTGATTTCTAGGGGACAGAGTTCGGCCCGAACTCTGTGTGGAGGCAGAGTTCGGCCCGAACTCTGTCTCCAGAGCACAGAGTGGTCCTAAGTGGGACTTGTGGGCAATTGTTTTGGTGGAGCTTGGGATTTTGGGTAGGCTTATAGACTAAGTTCCAAGAGCTCAGCATAACTCAGAGTACATATTTCTAGACTCAATAAAATGTAAAAGTACAGACTCGAAAATACACTGAGAGTCGGAAACTGAGCTGTTGTCTGTCCTGAACTGAATGCAGACGTCGTGTGTCGTATTGAATTTATACAGATATTATTTAGTCAATGTAGTCAATATTTGGTTGACTGTGACTTTGTGTCAACAATCTCCCCCATATTGATAATTGACAAAATAATAAATGTATATTTCAATATTCATACCTGGACACAGTTGGTTAAAATACAGCTCCCCCTAAACAATGCCGAGCTAGAATAAGATAGCTCCCCCGTAATCAGTGAACGGTGCCGGGCTAGAATCAATAGCTCTCCCCCGTAAATAATGCATAGAACCTGTGGCCTGATAAAAATATTTTCCCAAAAGCAAACACAAGCACACAAAATACATATTCTCCCCCTTTTGGCAGTTAGCAATATAAAGGATCATATAGACTGCATAAGGAAAAGCATGGGAATAGCAGTATAGATAATGAAAAGTAATCCAACCACACCAAGCAGAGAAGAAACAGTATAATACTAATAAAACAAGTCACTGACATAAAGTAGAACTACGAAAAATAGCATAAAATGTTATCCACCAACCAGCACATCATCAGGGTTTGAAGACATAAATCCAGTACATAAATCCATAACAAACTGAAATAACTAAAAATAAAAGGCAACTAAGACCATCAGCAGTAGCAGCAGCATATCAAGCCAGTCTCCATCATGGAGCACGAGAAGGTCCTGGAACATCGAAAAGGTCCTGGAACATCTGAAGATCCACAAAGCATCATCAGGATCCATATACCTCATGACCCACGGATCGTCTATACGATGACCCGCGCGATCTGGATCCCGCTCAATAGGCACATGCAGATCAGGATGACGAGCAAGCGAATACCGCATATCATGCAGAGAGTTCCCAAGGGCACTGATCTGCAAGGTGGTACGGTAATCCTGCTGCGTCGCGATCATCCTCAATAGCAAAGCGATCGCGAAGCATAGTCTGAAGAGACTCAAGAGTGGCAGGAGGAGGAGGTGCGCCTGACCAAGAGGAGGGGCGTCAGGCTCCTCATCAGCAGAGTGCTCAGATGACTCAGAGCAAGCGACAGGCTGAAGGCGTCGTGCTTTGGA
>JANAVB010016000.1:674849-850784 GCA_029216955.1 Iris pallida
TTTTCTTTCTTGCTGCTTTCTAAACATTCTAAGACTCTTTAGTGCTTGGCATTTTCAATTTTCAGACTAAACTCTTCTAGATCTAAGTTTATTTCATTTTTAGATTTCTTGGGTTTTGATCTACTAAACATTATTATTTCTAAGTTTTGGTGGTTCCATGTTGTAGAAAATTTTATTCTGCCCCATTTTGACCTATGGAAGTCCAGATTTGGGCTTGAGATAAAGGACTTATGGAGCTTGGGAGCTATGAACTTCATGGCTCTTCTTCTCGGACTAGTGGCGAAGACGAACAGTCTTGAGCCGCATGGCAGCACTTGACCGCATGAACATTCATGCGGCAAGTTTTCCTACTATTTTAGATATAGGTTATACTAGGTTACTAACCACACTCTTTAGCTCTCACACACTCACACACAAACTCACAATTTCACACTCACACACATGGCCAATATGGACTGAAATCTAGTGGTACTTGGACTGAAATTGAAGGTTGTTGTGGACTGATTTATGGTGTTCAAGGACTGAAATTGTGGTGGCACTATAGGACAGCAATCAAGGGATAACAGGACTGTTTTGGGACAGTAGTATAGGTCCAAAATCTTGGACTGATAAGAGGTAATATAGGGCTGCCATATATGTGATGTAAGGGACTGTTTTATAGGGTGTTTTAGGGGCTGATGTTGGGGCAATAAGGGACAGCCAAGTATGTAGAAAATTGGACTGAATTGAAAGGGTTTAAGGGCTGAAATGTGGGCTGCACATTGGGTTTTATTGGACTGATTTGGGGTGGTTTAATAGGCTTGTGTTTAAGGCTATAAGAGGGGGATGTATAGGAGCTGAATGGTGGCAAGGGGGGCTGTTTTGAAGGGGTTTTGAGGGCTGAATTGGGACTGAACAAAGCTGGTATAGGGACAGGCACAATGTGTAAAATCTGGACAGATTTAGAGGGGAAAGAGGGGGCTGAAATATGGACAGTTTAAGGTTTCTCTCCTCCCTCTACTTCACAACACACACACAAACAAACCCCTCTCAACACCCCACACACACATGCTAATTTACATTCTCTCCCCTCTCTAACACCTCACAAGCACACACACATTCTAAGCCTCCTGTGGCCGAACCTGGAACACTCTCCCCACACATAACATCAAGCCACAACACAACCATATATATATCTCCCATATATAAACCACATCTATAATATATCTATATATATAACTAGATATATAACCAATAGGCATGAACCCAACCATTCCCTCTTCTATGGCCGAACCTGGCAACCCCATTCCCAAGCACCACAACATCAAGCCACAACACAAAATAGTCACCATATATATATATTACAAGTTTGCCCTCCTATCAATTAAATGGCTAATAAATAGGTTATGGTTAAACCGGGGGGTAGTTTAGTCAAACCGAAACACTAATCTCTCACTAATTATTAACTAAAATAATAGTCTAGTCTCTAACCAAAATATCTAACATGTGGGCCATGGCTAGCTAGTGTGTGGGCCCGCTAAGGTCAAAATACCCCGGGTCCCCGAAACAAGTCAAAACAAGTCGAAATGAATTGAAATTCGAACCCGATTCAAATAACCCCAAAATAATACAAATAATAAATAATTAATTCCAAAATAATTTTTAAAGTGGAAAATTACCAAAATACCCCTGTTTGTGAAAACTGGGGGTGACAGTATGTTTTCTCCCCGTACGTTCAACGATACTTCGACCTGTAAATTTCTATGGATAGCTGGGTTAACCCTCCATTAACCCCTTTAATTATACTTGTTTGGTTTTCCCTAGATAAATTATAGAAATTCCCAAAACTTCGGGAAAAACCATCGAAAACAGGGTATTAGAACTATTTCGGGAATCCAATTTGGAAGGCAGATATTTGCCGATTCCTCGACAGTTTAGATAATCTATTTGAAGGCAATTGTTGACAACATATAGGACTTCTCAACCTATCTCGTATTTTTGAATTTCATTAATTACATGCAGAGAAAACAGTTTTCAAAGTTGAGAATTTATCTACGTAAAAAACAGTTTAGAAACTTGAAAAACTCATCCACACGACGTGCGTCCCGCCATTCCGGGCGACGTGGTCGCGAACTGAAAGCATCAAAAGGTACGTAACGACTTCGTGGTCGTGTGGGCTTTGACGGAATTCAAATTGGTCGCGTGTGCGCGACGAATTTGATGCGTATCCGTCGGAATCGCCCCGTATCCGTGCAATGCAAATTCAGTCATAACTTTGTGTACGCTCATCTGATCGAGACGAAACTTACGCCAGCAGGACCGTATCATTTTTTTGGTCATGTATGCCAAGTTTGGTCTAATTTTGAGACAGTTGAATCGTACGTCGTTTTGCGGGCCCCACGGTCCCACTCAACGGACGATTTTGTGCACGGCCCGCCGGAATCCAACTCTGGACATACGGTTGGGTTCGTATCAGAAAACTAGATCCTTAGACATGTATTTTGATGACTTTAGAGACCATTGACTCTGGCACACTTTTCGGTGCAAAGCGGGTACAACGACGGATATCATTTTTGTCCGAAATTACCGTTTTGCTCCTGTGTCCAGAATTGGACTTAAGGACAGGCAATCGTAGCTAATTTGACTATTTTGAGAACATTGGTACTGTTTATTTCAGCATATGGAGACTTCTGCATGTGTTGACTGGTTGTGGCTCATTGAGTGGTAGATTATTATTGGTTTCACCAGCTAAGGACCTCAGGCAAGTGCACTTTCTGATTGCTTTTCGATTCATAGTAGTCTTTTTATTTCATTTCTATACATATATCTTGCTGCTTGTTGACACGCTCGTCACACGGAGTAGTCGGGAGGGGAAATATCTTAGTAGACATGTGGACTACCCAGAACTATCCCATAAGTCTATTCTTGAATAATAACCGCTGCACACGACACGTAAAGTGTACCGAATTTACCCCTAGCCATTCACATGTCGAAAAGGATATTTCAAACCACCTAGATAGTTGTCTTTTATTAGTTTTTCCTTGTTTACTTCTCTATCGTGCTATGTCATCAGTTATCTTCCAGTTTTCATATCTCATATGTTATTTTCATGTCTTGTTAATTCTATTGTGTTTTTGCATTTTCGTTGGTTTATGTACTTGTTCCATTCCTGACTGGAAACCAACATTTTTCAGGTTTAGCCGCGATCACTCTTAGCATTGGGAAGGCTTGGGTATGCTGAGGTCAACATAGAAATAGAAAACAGTTGTACCATTTTATTAATTATAAAATCTTGTATTTCCTTTAATTATAAATATTATAAATGCTGTAATCAAATTTAGAAATATGAATGAGCAATAATTGTTATAGTTTATGATTTGAGCATTTATTTCTTGCGGGCTTGACAGCGTTCTACCGCCGACTCTGCGGCGTAGGCTGGCTTGGACATGTCTCGTATCCGAAAAAAAGGATACGGGTCGTGACACCGTGGGCGATTGCGTTTGTACAAATAAATCAGTACTGTCTTGCATCATGTCTAGGAAGGGGATCCCTGAGTACCACGGTCAGGGATACCTACAGTAAATGACTAAGGTTATTAAACTAGAATAATTCAATAGACATGAAGAGATTCCCAACTATAGGCAATCCCGTTATCTGGGCACATTAAGTGGACTTATAGCCTACCGATGAGTAGGGCACATTTCTAGCACACAGTCATGTGGTGCACCCTTCATAAACCGACATTCGACCCGGATAACCGGATGGTCTGCAGGGCTTGTGGCTGTTGGGGTAATCTCATTGCATCTTGCTAGTAACTAGGCCTGTGATAACCCTAGTTAGTTAAAGTATCAAGCCGTACTCTTTGCTTGGCCGTGATTGATTGGATGGAGTTTATCCCAGCTTAGTCTTATCCTGATCCTGTACAAGACTGTGACATGACATGATTGATTGTGCTTGTCTCAACAATAACGATCAGGGGTCCAGTTCTGTTCAGGTGAAGGGTTATAACCCCGGTCCTTATTTGGTTTAAGGGTTGTAACCTGGCACCCGGAGCAGTTCTGTGTCCTCTCTTCGTTTATTGCCTTATTGTACCCTATGTCATGCTCGTCATGTTTTACCTTATTTCAATAACATGAGTACTTATGCTTGCCTCAACAAAAAAGATCAGGGGCCCATCAAGGTCTCCATTGACATTGTTGTGAGATCGTTTCCTTCTATGATGGCTGTCACCTTAGGGTTCCAAATCTTTGGTAGCCCTCTGAGCAGCTTACGAATCTTCTCGTGGTTTGAGTACTGCTTTCCAAGCGAAGATAGAGGATTGATGATGTCGAGGAATCTTGTGATTATTTGAGTGATCGTCTCACTTGGCTTCATCTTGAAGGCTTCGTATTCTTGAGTGAGACGGCTTATTTTAGATTCCTTGACCTGTGTGGTTCCTTCATGCGTCACTTCTAGAAGTCTCCATACTTCATGAGCAGTGGTGCATGTAGAGACCCTGTTGAACTCATTCCTGTCTATAGCACAGAATAAAGCATTAATAGCCCTAGCATCTAGACTTGCCTGTTTCTTCTCCTCGACAGAATATTTGTCGTGTGGTTTCTCAATGAGGTCACCATCGACAACTATCCTGGCGAGCTTTTTGTAACCGTCAGTGACGACAGTCCACAGGTCAAAGTCTAGAGACTTAAGATAGAAGCTCATCCTTGTTTTCCAATATGTGTAGTTAGTCCCATCAAATAGGGGAGGCCTATGAGTGGACTGACCTTCACCATGATTGGAAATCAAGGATTGTGTGGTTGCCATGGATCAGCTCTTAGGATGTTAGTCCTTGTAAAGAGAACAGAGCTCTGATACCAATTGAAGAACAGTTTGGCAACTCTAGAGGGGGGTGAATAGAGTTTATATAGAAAAATAGCCAATTAAAATAACTCTTTCACCAACAATAAATAATCAGAGTAAAGTGCGGAAAATAAATGAAGAGCAGAAGAGCATACGCAAACACAGCGATTTTAACCTGGTTTCTCTCGTGGAGGACTAGTCCAGGCCTGAGAACTCTAGCTCAGGATTAAATCCACTATTTGTGAAATAGTAGTTTACAACCCGTGCCTTTTTTTCAGAAGAGCACGTCAACTTCTAACAGAGAATCGCAGTGGCGATTTGCTTGGAATTGTCCAAGCGACTTCTTCGACTCTTGCACAAGAATCCTAACTGAGAGATGCTGAGCACTCGAGACTTAGGAGGCTTGTGGCTAGTAGATGGGAAGGGTATGGCTTATTGAGCTTGTAGGAGAGAAGAGAAGAGAAGATTGAGTGAATTGAAATGAGAGAATTCATGCCCTATTTATAGTGTTTTTAGAGGCAGAATTCGGCCAGAATTCGGGTAGGGAAATTCAAAAATTTGGCCGTTGGACAGCTAGCAACCAGCTAACCCTAAAATTAGGGTTCCTGATTTCTAGGGGACAGAGTTCGGCCCGAACTCTGTGTGGAGGCAGAGTTCGGCCCGAACTCTGTCTCCAGAGCACAGAGTGGTCCTAAGTGGGACTTGTGGGCAATTTGTTTTGGTGGAGCTTGGGATTTTGGGTAGGCTTATAGACTAAGTTCCAAGAGCTCAGCATAACTCAGAGTACATATTTCTAGACTCAATAAAATGTAAAAGTACAGACTCGAAAATACACTGAGAGTCGGAAACTGAGCTGTTGTCTGTCCTGAACTGAATGCAGACGTCGTGTGTCGTATTGAATTTATACAGATATTATTTAGTCAATGTAGTCAATATTTGGTTGACTGTGACTTTGTGTCAACAATCTCCCCCATATTGATAATTGACAAAATAATAAATGTATATTTCAATATTCATACCTGGACACAGTTGGTTAAAATACAGCTCCCCCATAAACAATGCCGAGCTAGAATAAGATAGCTCCCCCGTAATCAGTGAACGGTGCCGGGCTAGAATCAATAGCTCTCCCCCGTAAATAATGCATAGAACCTGTGGCCTGATAAAAATTTTCCCAAAAGCAAACACAAGCACACAAATATACATATTTCTCCCCCTTTTGGCAGTTAGCAATATAAAGGATCATATAGACTGCATAAGGAAAAGCATGGGAATAGCAGTATAGATAATGAAAAGTAATCCAACCACACCAAGCAGAGAAGAAACAGTATAATACTAATAAAACAAGTCACTGACATAAAGTAGAACTACAAAAATAGCATAAAATGTTATCCACCAACCAGCACATCATCAGGGTTTGAAGACATAAATCCAGTACATAAATCCATAACAAACTGAAATAACTAAAAAAAAGGCAACTAAGACCATCAGCAGTAGCAGCAGCATATCAAGCCAGTCTCCATCATGGAGCACGAGAAGGTCCTGGAACATCGAAAAGGTCCTGGAACATCTGAAGATCCACAAAAGCATCATCAGGATCCATATACCTCATGACCCACGGATCGTCTATACGATGACCCCGCGATCTGGATCCCGCTCAATAGGCACATGCAGATCAGGATGACGAGCAAGCGAATACCGCATATCATGCAGAGAGTTCCCAAGGGCACTGATCTGCAAGGTGGTACGGTAATCCTGCTGCGTCCAGCGATCATCCTCAATAGCAAAGCGATCGCGAAGCATAGTCTGAAGAGACTCAAGAGTGGCAGGAGGAGGAGGTGCCCTGACCAAGAGGAGGGGCGTCAGGCTCCTCATCAGCAGAGTGCTCAGATGACTCAGAAGCAGCGACAGGCTGAAGGCGTCGTGCTTTGGATAGAAAGGCAGGTGCAGGCAGGAACGGACAATCATCAAGTGGTATATGAAAAGCACGAGAGATCAAAGGAAGATACAGAGGATAAACCAAAGCTCGTGGTTTCCTCCTACAGTGAATCATCCAGTCCATCATGGTACGTGGAAGATTGAAAGAAATTCCAAAATGAAGATGATAAAGAGCAGATATTTCAAGATAAGTGATGTCATCATGGAACCTGTTTTGGGTAGAATAGTGTTAGAAATAATCCAATGAAGGTCAGAAAAATATGGGTTGAGATATTTAGCCGTGAGCTTGCGAGGACGTGTGTATGGAGTACACAAATCGTCCTTGAAGCTCTCAAGGGAAATTCCGTCGGGAAAACGGAACGAGCGAGCGTCAACAGCTTTTCCCAAGAATTGGGCTCTAAAAGATCAAGATATTCGGCTAAGTCAAAGTCATCAAAAGATATATTGATACCTGCAACTCGTGAATAAATATGAAGGTCATCAAAAGTTAAGTTGCAGTAGAACATTTGAACGGCAAGACGATAGATAGCAGAAGTTGTGGTAACTAGTTCATCAAGATAGAGATCATGGAATAAAGAATCATATTGAGAGAATATGGAGAAATTAATAGGATGTCCTGTGAATACCTGACGATTCCGAAAGTCACTAAACCAGTTGTTTGATGCATCTTGTGAGACAAAAAGTCTGTTGTCATAGGTGGAAGGATTATGAGGACGTGGTGGATTGAACAAGGGATGAGGTGGTTGAAGTTGTTCAATAATTTGTTCAATTGATGGAGGAGAATCCGAAGAGGAAATACTTTCAACTCGAATTCTCTTCCCACGATTGAACAAGCAAGGAGCCATTAAAAGATTTTAACTAGAAGATAGAAAATAGAATGGTACCTCAAATAAGTAATGAACAATGGAAGAGAATGAGAGAAACCCCTTTTTCTTGATTTTGAGAAGCAATGGAGCACTCTAGATCAAAAACTAGGGTTAGGGTTTCAAGGAAAGAGTTTGTATAGGTGAGAAAGGTGATAATAGTGAAGGAGATAGATGGAATCCCGACAAAAAGTAGGGCTTTGTCTTTGGTCGGGTGAAATATTGACCATTGGATTAGAATTGATCCAACGGCAGAGCCAGATCCCGACCCTGGAACCTAAGAACCGAACTCGGCCCGAACTCTGATAGGGGCAGAGTTCGGCCCGAGTTCTGGATCAATGGTCCAGAACTGAAAACAGGCAAAGAACATGAAGAAAATGTTTAAGAGTTAAACAAAAGGTAGTTGAGGTCAACAAAGAGTGTTGAATTTAAAAAATAGATAGAGAGGTACTCAGAAACCAGAATGAACTTTAGAAAATCTCAATTAGGCAATATTAAATCGAAAACGAGCCGTATAATAAATAAGGACATATACTGTGGTTCAATAGTCCAAATTTGCCATGGGTTAGCTGCAGGGGCCGGATCCCAGCTAGCGGTAGTCCTGAGGACTAGTGCACCGTGTCGCTTAGGCTTTTACGCCTTGTTGTCAGAAGGACCCTTTCGGCTTGTACCCATACCAAATTCTTCGAAAAGGAATCACAATATATCGATATTTACGCAGGTGAGTTTCAATTTATAACTGCTTCATCTAAAATTCCAAGTTCACGACAAAGAAAATTGAAGCGCTCTTCGGATAGTGGCTTAGTAAAGAAATCTGCCAGCTGATGATCAGTGTCAATAAATTCTAAGTTAATCGTGCCATTTTGCTGATGATCACGCAAAAAGTGGTGTCTGATCTCAATGTGTTTAGTGCGTGAGTGGCAGACAGGGTTCTTAGTCAAATTGATTGTACTAGTATTGTCACAGAATATAGGAATATGCATAAAAGATAACTTATAGTCTTCAAGGGTTTGCTTCATCCACAGAATTTGTGCACAACAACGCCCAGCTGCTATGTATTCAGCTTCTGTTGTGGATAGTGCGACAGAGTTCTGCTTCTTGCTAAACCATGAGACTAAAGCCTTTCCTAATAAATGACACGCCGCTCGTACTTTTACGGTCGACCTTGCATCCAGCAAAGTCAGCATCAGAGTAACCGATGAGGTCAAATGATGTTGACTTGGGATACCATAGGCCCACTGTAACCGTACCCTTAAGGTATCGAAAGATACGCTTAACCGCGGTCATGTGAGATTCCTTAGGATTTGCTTGATATCTAGCACATAGGCAAACACTAAACATGATATCGGGGCGACTAGCAGTTAAATAAAGTAAGCTGCCTATCATACCTCGATACTTACGTTGATCAACGGGTTTGCCGCTCTCATCTGGTTCGAGTTTGGTTGAAGTAGCCATTGGAGTGCTGATTGGTTTGATGTTGTCAAGATCGAACTTCTTCAGCATATCCTTGGTATACTTCGATTGACAGATGAAAGTTCCATTAGCCAGTTGTTTTACTTGCAGACCAAGAAAGTAGTTGAGCTCTCCCATCATGCTCATCTCAAATTCGTCTGCATACACTTGGCAAATTCTTGACAAAGAGTTTCATCAGTAGACCCAAAATAATATCATCAACATAAATCTGAATTAATAAAATAGTGTCTTTGAAAGATTTTATAAACAGTGTAGTGTCAATTTTCCCTTTTGAAAAACCTTTCTCAAGCAAGAAACTGCTTAGCCTTTCATACCAAGCTCTGGGGGCTTGTTTAAGGCCATAAAGCGCTTTCTTCAGCTTGAACACGTGGTCGGGAAATTTGTGATTTTCAAAGCCAGGGGGTTGTTTCACATAAACTTCCTCCTTGATAAAACCATTCAGGAAAGCACTTTTCACATCCATTTGAAATAATTTAAAGTTTTGAAAATTAGCAAAAGCACAAAGCATCCGAATGGATTCTAGTCTAGCAACAGGAGCATACGTCTCATCGTAGTCGATACCTTCCTCTTGGTTGTATCCTTGAGCTACTAGACGAGCTTTGTTACGTGTGACTGAACCATCTTCATTTACTTTGTTTCTAAAAACCCATTTAGTACCAATAATTGAGTGATTAACCGGTCTAGGAACGAGTTCCCATACTTGGCTTCTCTCGAATTGGTTGAGTTCTTCTTGCATAGCAGAAATCCAAAATTCATCATTAAAGGCTTCAGAAATGTTTTTAGGCTCTACTTGTGAAATGAAGGCAGTGCTAGCAACGGAGTCTCTTAGTGATGATCTAGTAGTTACTCCACGTGAAACTTCTCCTATAACTAAATTTTCTGATGAGAAGGTTTGAAAGAGAATTTCTTAGGCAAACCCTCCAGAGAATTAGTTTCGGTTGAAGTATTCATTGGAGTAGAAGTTGATGGCTCAACGTCATCATCAAGAGTACTTGCTGCACTGTTGTCTTCATCAAAAGTCACATTTGTTGACTCTTCTACAATAAGTGAGCGTTTATTGAAAACTCTATATCCCTTACTCTTGGCGGCATAACCAAGGAAGATACCATCGTCAGCTTTGGCATCAAATTTGCCTAAGTTGTCTTTGGTGTTAAGGATAAAACATCTACAGCCAAAAACTTTAAAATAAGAAACATTGGGGGTTCTCCCAAACCAAAGCTCATAGGGTGTTTTCTTCGTAATGGGACGAATAAGCACCCTATTCAAAATGTGGCATGCTGTACTTACAGCCTCTGCCCAAAAATTTTCGGAAGAGAAAATTTATTCAACATGACTCTAGCCATATCGCCAAGAGTCCTATTCTTCCGCTCCACAACACCATTTTGTTGAGGAGTTCTAGGACAAGAAAATTCATGATCAAAACCATTTGCATTACAAAAACTTTCAAAATCATAATTTACGAATTCGCCTCCATGATCACTTCGGATTCGAGTAATCATGTAGCCTTTTTCGTTTTGAACTTTCTTTACAAAAATTTTGAAAGCAGAAATAGCATCGCTTTATTAGCGAGGAAGAAAACCCATGTAAATCTCGAAAAATCATCAACAATAACAAATGCATAAAGTTTGCCTCCAAGGCTAGCTATTCTACTAGGACCAAATAAATCCATATGAAGTAGTTGCAAGGGTCTAGTAGTACTTACAGAGTTGATAGAATGAAATAAGGATTTGCTTGCCTTGTTTAGTTCACATTCGGCACATACCGTGTCCTTTATGAACGAGATTTCAGGCAATCCTCTCACTAGCTTCTTGGTGGAAAGCCTGGATATAGCATCCATGTTGGCATGACCAAGACGCTGGTGCCAAAGTAGTCGTTCGTCTTTGTGGGCATATAGACATCTACCTGCATTGTTAGAATTTATAGAAAGATAGAAATGTAGATGTTGTCCTCTCTTTTCCCTTCAAAAGCAATGTCTCCTGTTGACCTATCATAAATGTAGCAACTGTTTTGTCCAAAGTTAATATCATATCCATGATCAGCAAGATGACTAATGCTGAGCAGGTTATGCTTTAACTCGGTCACTAGGCAGACATCCTTTATTACAGGAGAAGGAGGATGACCAATGATACCATTACCTATAATGTGCCCTTTGAGATTGTTACCGAAGGATACGTATCCTTCTCTCTTCATCGATAGTGATGCAAAAAGATTTGCGTCTCCCGTCATATGTCGCGAGCATCCACTATCGAGAATCCACTTACTTTCAGTTGAGGAGGGAAGGTCCACCTACATCAAGAGTAGATGTGACCTTTGGTACCCGAGTTCTTGAGGGTCCTGAAAAGTTAGTCTTTGGGAACCAAGCATATATTCTTTTATCTACAAGTCTTCTAACTCTGCACTGTGGTGAGATGTGTCCATGTAATCCATAATAAGTACAGATAGTATTTTTATTTATACTAGGAGCATGAGAATAATATCTATAAGCAACAGGATGAGGATGAACATGATGTGAAGAGTTAGCATGGTGAAGATGATTATGCATGGAATAAGTGGCATATTGATGGTGTCTATGAGGCATAGAGTGATGGTATTGTCTATGATGTGTGACATGCTGATATTCTAGAGGGCATGGCATGATGATTTTGTCTATATGGTATATGAGGATCTTGTCTATATGGCATTGCATGATGATTTTGTCTATATGGCATGGCATGATGCTTTTTATGTGTGGAGTGATGTTGATTGTGTCTTTGTGCATGATGAGTGTGTACTGAGTGAGAATTGTTCTTACGTGCACGTGGTTTGTGAAAGTTTGTGTATATAAAAGCATGGTTATGTGCTGCATGAGATTGACGTGGTTGACTAGCATGAGTGGTGTTGTGCCCATGTGATTGGGTTTGAGGTTGAACAACCTGTTTACCCAATTTGGTTTCTAATCTTTTAGAAACAGCTTGCAGTTCATCAACCTTAATATTTAAGCCATAAATCTTAGTCATGGAAATCTTGTGTCTACTCTTTTCTTCAGCAAGCAACGTGTTGAGAGTAGTGATTTCTTGAGTTTGTTGCTCAATACGTGCTTCAGCATCATGTAAGCTTAATTTAAGCTTGGATGCTTCATCAGTGTCATTTGTGGGTGATGTATTTCTAACATTATCAAGAAGTAAAGAAATTCTTTGTATCTCCTCTTCTAGACTTTTGATTTTGTCCTTGGCATGTTTATATTTACCGATGACCTTTTTATGATCATCGAGTAAATCAGTGAAAGCATCGCCAAGTTCATCAAAAGAGAAGTCATCCAGAGTTTCGTTAGATACCTTGTTAGAAGTTGCCATCAGGCACACATTTGCTGTATCTTGAGGAGAGTCTTTTCTTCCTCAGAGTCACTTGCTTCACTTTCTGCCAGATACCTGTGTTGGCATATTTCTTTGATGAGTTCTTTTTGTAAGGCTTCTCATAGCGGTTGCTCTTCTTCAGGAATGGGCAGTCTTTTCGGACATGTCCAGTTTTCTTGCAACCGTAACAAGTTGGTTCTTCTTCATCGTCTTCTTGAGATTCCTTCTTCCTTCGGTTGAAGCGAAGGAATTTCCTGAAGTTGCGAACCATGAGAGCTTGGTCTTCATCATCAGAATTATCTTCTTCGGTCTCATCATGATTAGCTCTTCGTTGATGAGCTTTAAGTGCGATCTCCCTGGTCTTCGGAGCAGGCTCTTCGAAGTCCTTGAGGTCAAGCTCGTGAGTCATAAGCTTACCCATCAAGGTCTCCATTGACATTGTTGTGAGATCGTTTCCTTCTATGATGGCTGTCACCTTAGGGTTCCAAATCTTTGGTAGCCCTCTGAGCAGCTTACGAATCTTCTCGTGGTTTGAGTACTGCTTTCCAAGCGAAGATAGAGGATTGATGATGTCGAGGAATCTTGTGATCATTTGAGTGATCGTCTCACTTGGCTTCATCTTGAAGGCTTCGTATTCTTGAGTGAGACGGCTTATTTTAGATACCTTGACCTGTGTGGTTCCTTCATGCGTCACTTCTAGAAGTCTCCATACTTCATGAGCAGTGGTGCATGTAGAGACCCTGTTGAACTCATTCCTGTCTATAGCACAGAATAAAGCATTAATAGCCCTAGCATCTAGACTTGCCTGTTTCTTCTCCTCGACAGAATATTTGTCGTGTGGTTTCTCAATGAGGTCACCATCGACAACTATCCTGGCGAGCTTTTTGTAACCGTCAGTGACGACAGTCCACAGGTCAAAGTCTAGAGACTTAAGATAGAAGCTCATCCTTGTTTTCCAATATGTGTAGTTAGTCCCATCAAATAGGGAGGCCTATGAGTGGACTGACCTTCACCATGATTGGAAATCAAGGATTGTGTGGTTGCCATGGATCAGCTCTTAGGATGTTAGTCCTTGTAAAGAGAACAGAGCTCTGATACCAATTGAAGAACAGTTTGACAACTCTAGAGGGGGGTGAATAGAGTTTATATAGAAAAATAGCCAATTAAAATAACTCTTTCACCAACAATAAATAATCAGAGTAAAGTGCGGAAAATAAATGAAGAGCAGAAGAGCATACGCAAACACAGCGATTTTAACCTGGTTTCCCTCGTGGAGGACTAGTCCAGGCCTGAGAACTCTAGCTCAGGATTAAATCCACTATTTGTGAAATAGTAGTTTACAACCCGTGCCTTTTCTTCAGAAGAGCACGTCAACTTCTAACAGAGAATCGCAGTGGCGATTTGCTTGGAATTGTCCAAGCGACTTCTTCGACTCTTGCACAAGAATCCTAACTGAGAGATGCTGAGCACTCGAGACTTAGGAGGCTTGTGGCTAGTAGATGGGAAGGGTATGGCTTATTGAGCTTGTAGGAGAGAAGAGAAGAGAAGATTGAGTGAATTGAAATGAGAGAATTCATGCCCTATTTATAGTGTTTTTAGAGGCAGAATTCGGCCAGAATTCGGGTAGGGAAATTCAAAAATTTGGCCGTTGGACAGCTAGCAACCAGCTAACCCTAAAATTAGGGTTCCTAATTTCTAGGGGACCGAGTTCGGCCCGAACTCTGTGTGGAGGCAGAGTTCGGCCCGAACTCTGTCTCCAGAGCACAGAGTGGTCCTAAGTGGGACTTGTGGGCAATTTGTTTTGGTGGAGCTTGGGATTTTGGGTAGGCTTATAGACTAAGTTCCAAGAGCTCAGCATAACTCAGAGTACATATTTCTAGACTCAATAAAATGTAAAAGTACAGACTCGAAAATACACTGAGAGTCGGAAACTGAGCTGTTGTCTGTCCTGAACTGAATGCAGACGTCGTGTGTCGTATTGAATTTATACAGATATTATTTAGTCAATGTAGTCAATATTTGGTTGACTGTGACTTTGTGTCAACACAGTCTTCCGCAGTGGAATGTTCCCACTACGGGAAGCCAGGGCATGTGGTATCAGAGTATCGCAGAGCACAGGATTTGTGCTTGGTTTGTGGTGCCCCAGACCACAGGGTTGGGAATTGCCCGAACAGGGGGAGTTATCGGCCTTCTCTAGTCCTTCCGTTAGAGGACCAGCACCAGTCCAGCAGCAGCAGCAGCAGCTGCAGTACCTGTTCCCGAGGCTATTGTCGACGCAGGCCCAGGCATTCCAGCAGCAGAGACCACAGCAGTATGCCCAAGCCCAAGCCCAAGCCCTGATCCAGAGAAGGCAGAGGAATTTTCTGCAGAGGGGACCCGTACCCAGAGGACATGGTCAAGTGCTGGCCTTGACCATAGAAGAAGAAAGAATAGCACCAGGTGAGGTAGTTGCAGGTACTATTCTCGTCAACACCTTTCCAGCTTCAGTATTATTTGATTCTGGTGCCTCGTATTCATTTATGTCTGCATGATTCACGACACGGATAGGACTGGAGCCCGAGTCATTATCGGTAAGGCTCAATATACTTACTGGTAATGAACTTGTGGGAGTAGATATGGTATTTTTCTCGTGTCGGATCGTAGTTAGCGGTAGAGAGTTTCCTGCTAGATTGATAGAGTTCCTGATGGCCGATTATGATGTGGTCTTAGGGATAGATTGGTTGAGGGACCAGTATGCTAGGATAGACTGCCACATTGGCAGGGTTATTTTTAGTATTCCAGGCGAGCCGGAGTTTTCCTTCTCCCGAGGCGAAGTTGAACCTTCTCCTCCAGTATTGCGGATGGCAGTAGCAGCAATGCAGTTACCCCGGATAGTTGAAGAGTTTCCAGATGTTTTTCTAGAAGAGCTTCCAGGGATGCCGCCAGAGCGAGAGATCGAGTTCACCATCGACTTGATTCCCGGAACAGCACCAGTGTCAGAAAGAGTCTACAGGATGACGCCGTCAGAGCTAGAGATATTTTACAAGATGATTGAAGAACTTAGAACCAAAGGATTCATTCGTGCTAGTGGATCGCCTTGGGAAGCCCCGATGCTTCTTGTGAAAAAGAAGGATGGTACGTCCAGGTTATGTGTTGATTATCGTAACTTGAACTCAGTGACAATCAAGAACAGATACCCTCTCCCGAGGATTGATGACTTGTTTGATCAACTCAGTGGGGCAGCAGTACTTTCGAAGATCGACTTGCGGTCAGGATATCATCAGATTAGAGTCAGAGAGCAGGATATTCCGAAGACAGCTTTCAGATCTAGGTATGGGCATTGGGAGTTCCTTGTGATGCCATTTGGAGCAACCAATACGCCGGCTGTATTCATGGACCCCATGAATCGCATCTTCATGCCTTATTTGGATCAGTTCGTGATTGTTTTCCTAGATGACATCCTGGTCTACAGCAAGAATGAAGCAGAGCATGAGCAACATCTTAGAGTTGTTCTTCAGATTCTCAGGGAGCATCAGTTGTATGCCAAGTTCAGTAAATGCGAGTTCTGGCTCGATCGTATTTCGTACTTGGGTCATATCATCACCAGAGGAGGAGTAGAAGTGGATCACCAGAAGATCATGGCCATTGAAACGTGGTCGGTACCTAGCACAGTGGCAGAAATTCGTAGTTTTCTTGGCTTGGCCGATTACTACCGGCGATTTGTTTCAGACTTTGCTCGAATTTTAGCGCCGTTGACTCAATTGACCCGCAAGGATATGCAGTTTGCTTGGACAGTAGAATATCAGAATTCTTTTGAGAAGTTAAAGCGAGGCTTGATGACGTCTCCTATTCTCACGCTTCCAGATGGGATCAGAGGATTCTCAGTGTATTACGATGCTTCAGGCAGAGGTTTAGGATGTGTTCTGATACAGCATGGGAAGGTAATAGCTTATACGTCACGACAACTTCATGATCATGAGAGGAATTATCCAACCCATGACTTGGAGCTTGCAGCAGTAGTGTTTGTACTTAAGTTGTGGAGGCACTACCTATATGAAGATAGGGTAGAGATTTTTACCGACCACAAGAGCCTGAAGTATATTTTCACCCAGAAGGATCTTAACATGCATCAGAGGAGGTGGCTGGAGCTCCTTGTGGATTATGATGTCAACCTGCCACTACTAAAATAACCCTTTTTAGCGACGTCAGAGTACGTCGCTAAAAAAGGAAAATTCGTCGCTAATTTCTATTAGCGACGTATTTAGCGACAAAAAATGGATATCGCTTATAGGCTTGTCGCAGATTACAATTTTGTCGCAATTCGTCGCTAGTTGTGACATCACGTTTAGTGTCGCTAGACGTCGCAATATTAGCGACAGATAGCAACGTCATTATACGTCGCAAGTATAGCGACGTAGGGCGACCACTTAGCGATGCCGTCTACTTTACATATGATGACATGGCATGGCAGCCACGTCAGCATTTTAGGGCGACCACTTAGCCACGCCTAGCGATAAACTTAGCGACGTCGGCTCTCAGGTGGTCATATACACGTCCGCAGTATAGCGACAGATAGCGACGTTACGTCACTATTTGGCGACGTATAGCGACATGTACATGACGTCGCAGAACGTCGCTATACGTCGCAGATGTTATAAAAAAATTTAAAAAAAATAATTGGTATTTTTGTTATGCTGTGTGTCTGTGTTTACAGTGTGTGTGAAGTGCAGTATTCGAACCATCGACAGTTTCGCTTACTGTTCTATGTTTTATCTTGGATAGAAAGAGCAACAGTTCAGGATGCACTTCTCAGAGCTTCCTCTTCACGTCCTTCACCTTCTCGTGATCCTTTACGACGTCCCGAGAAAGTGAAGGACATAAAAATAAAGCTCTCGAAGTACACCCTGAACTGTTGCTCTTTCTATCCAAGATAAAACTTACAACAGTAATCGAAACTGTCGATGGTTCTGAACACTGCATTTCACATTCACTGTAAACACAGACACACATCATCATAAAAATACACATTATATTTTTTTAAAATTTGGGCAACACCTCCTTTGTATATCAGATCATCCCTTATAACCCAGCGTAGGTATATTTGTCATCCCCGTCGTAGATATCATCACAATTAACAGTTTTCCATCATAACAGTCTATAACTAATAGATGAATAACAGTCTCCCATCATAACAGTCTACAACTAAATATCATACATGTACTCAATGAAAATACCAAAAAATTAAATATCACCAACATACATGTCCAACAAATATACATGTCCAACAGAGTCAAATAATATTCAAAATCAGTGTACAGAACGGTGAATGGGCCCATAGGGCCAATAAATACAAAGATGATAAAAAAATCTACTGGATCACTGAGGACCCCTGCCGTGCATCTGGGATAGCATGTACTCATACTGCTCCTGTGTGAGCTGCACCGTAGGGACAGTAGGAGGCAGTGCAATGTCTGGAGTCGGCGCCGTCGATGGACCGGAAGGACGTATCTGCTTTAGCTCTCGCAGTCGCTCACCATAAACAGCAAGGGTACTCACCACCCTCTTAGTACTCGCCTCAAGCGAAGCCGATACCTGAGTGAGTGAGGCAGACATGCTCCTCTGCGATCCCTCCAGCTTGACTTATCTACGCTCTGTGCGCTGCATAGACTCGGTGAGCGTGTGCAAGCTGGTAGCTGTAGCCTGCTGCAGACTCATCAGCTCCTGTATACTGCGCTCGACCGCATCAAATCGTCCGGTGACGATCGGAGGGTCGGATCGTCGCTCGACCGCATCAGAAATCTGCTGCTGCAACTCGTGACGCAGCTCCTCGATCTGACGACGAATATCCTGAGCTCGTGACGACGCCTGCGAAGCCGAAGATTGCGCACTGACAGAGGGGGCCCGGGATGACTCTGAAGCCAAATACGCGCCGTAGGATCCCGTACCGTAGTACGTACCCTTCTGAAGACCGCCAACGACGGTCATCCAGAGGTCGTCCGACGATGGAGCTGTAGACAGCTGGAAGGAAGTACCAGCCCCTTCCTCTGCTGGCGTACTAGCAGCAGCAGCCGCCTCCTCCTGTAGCCGAACAAACTCGGCCTAGAACATGTTTACTAACGTGTAAGTATTTGCTAAAGTCTATATTGGTATCTATTTTTCTGTTTTCTAAATTATAATAAATTAATATAAAGAATAGAACGTACATATGCCTGCGTCGCCCTCTCGTCAATGAACTCCCCAGCCCTCCGATGGATGACCAGGAAGACGGTCACCATGTTCGGGTCCTTACCCTTTTTTTACCTGTTAAAATATATTATCTATTATTAGTATTAAACATTCTATCGAACTATATATAAATTAATGTCCGTCATAGGAAATGTACCAGACGACAAAAATGCTCCGTCATCGGAATGGAGCCACCACACCACTTACCGGCGCTCGACCGTGCCACCTTGGCCTTGTCAGACCGCTCCTGGTACTTAGGCTCGCTGAATCTAGCGTTCATCGCAGCCCACTGCTCTGGCGTGATCCAACCATGGATCGGCTGTCCGGAGCGATCACGAGACTTCTGGTCGTGGATCGCATCACGGATGAGCTTGGCTGCGACAGCAGAAAATTGGCCCTCGATCCTCGTCGCCCGGTGTGGTGGATAGAAATAGATCATCTACAAGAAGTAAAATACAAAAGTTGTATAATATACACAAATGATTATTAAAATTTAAAAATAAACAAATTTTTTACCTTGAAGTGGGCGAACCAAAAGGCCTTCCTATCTGCGGGAGCATCTGAGTAGTTAATTCAAGGCCCACCATAGTTCTGCCTCAGAAATACCTCCAGCTGTCTCTGTACTACAGAAGGCCGATATCTATATAATAATAATTTTTATGAATATATATGTACATATAATCATTTGAGAAATATATATTAATTAATTAACTTACTTCGTAGGCCCGTCCGTCCAAATCTCTATACGCGTCTCGCCCGGAAGAGCGCATGGAGGGTCGCTCTCACCTACTGCATGGACAGGATCAGTCTGATCGCCGTCCTCCATATGCTCGGCGTTGGCTCCCCCCATAGAGCCATCGATAGGAGGAATGCTGGACGGGGGATCAGGGATGCTGGACGCAGGATCAGGAAGGCTAGACGACGAGGGAGGAGTCGCCAACCTGCTGGAACTGCCCTGTCCCGATAATGGATCGGGAACAGAACGGTACAATGGCGTACTCGGAGATGAGAATGAGGGTACGGAATCTCCATCCCCAGCCCGAGGCTGAAGGGACTGCCTAATATAAAATCCTCCGCGTCGTCCAGATGGTCTAGTCATACCTGATAATAACATATGACAAAAAAAAAAATATATTTATATGATAGACATCATAAATTTTTAAAAAATATCATAGTCACAGATAAAAGTGTCAATAAAGTGTCACTGAAGTGTCACAGATTTATATGATAGAAGTGTCACTAAAGTGTCAAATATGATGATAAAACAAACGTACAGATTTAATCCTCTTCTGAAAATTCATCTAGTTCGTTTAGCTCATTTACTTCTTCTTCCTCCTCTACATCTTCGCTTTCATCTGCATCTTCCTCTTCAGATAATTCTACTTCTTCTACACAATTAGATGTGTAATAAGGAACTTCCGTCGTGTCCACTTCTATAATATTTGTTACAAGAGGTAGTTCATCATCTTGATAAGCTATATCGTCAACCTCAAAGGTATTTCTAGCTTTGGTCTTGTATACTGCCCACCAGTCCGACCTTGTTGTTCACCGTTTATGATAACTTGTGAAGTACACGAGCTGAGCCTGACTTGATAGGACAAATGGTTCATAGGCTTGATATCGACGCCGATAGTTTATATCAACAAGACCGTGCTTGTCTACTTTCCAACCTTGACCTTCAATCGGATCGAACCAATCACACCTGAATAACACAATCTTAGCAGGCTCTATTCCATAACTATATGTCAGCTCCACGATCTTCCGTAGTGTAATGCCTGTGGTTCGTATTGCGTATTTTTGGAATACGTGTACGTATTTTATTTTGTGTTACCTTTCCTTGGCTTGGTTATTCTTGGTTCGGGTTGGTTTGATTCGGTTTGGGATTGCTATTGGTTCATCATGAACCAAGGTGAACCCCCTACCTACCACTACCCATAGTATTTATTACCCATTCTCTTTTCTCTCTCTCTTCATTTAATCATCTTCTTCTTCCCCATTAACTCCTGCACCTACCAGAGAGAGGGAGAGGTCTAGGCAAGTACAACTTGCTTCATGGAGGAACTCTCATTTTATTTTTTCATTCCCTTTCTTACAGCATTTTATCTTACTTTAGAACTTAGGCATTTTCACTTTCCATGGCTAGATTCTTGTAGATCTAAGTTTACTTCATTTTCGGATTTCTTGGGTTTTGATCTACTTAATCTTGTTATTTCCAAGTTTTGATGGTTTCATGTGGTTGGGCATTTCATTCTGCCCAGTTTTGACCTATGGAAGTTCAGATTTGGATTCTGGATGAGGGTTTTATGGAGCTTGAGAACTTGGCTCTCATGGCGTTCTTCTTCTCTGAATATTGGAGAAGATGAACTGTGCTAGACTTGACCGCATGAACATTTCATACGGCAAGTATTCCTGGCCGCATGTGTATTGAGCTGCATGAGGCCTTACCCTTCTAGCCGCATGAGGCTCTGGCACATTTGGCCGCATGGACTTCTTCCATCCTTAGCCGCATGCACCCCCTAGTTTTCGAGCCGCATGGGCTCATATCCAGTCAGCCGCATAAGCTTACTCCCCGCTGTCGCATGGAACTCCACCCACCCTGGGCCGCATGAACTCAACACTTGCAACCGCATATGCATCCATGAGCTCCTAGCCGCATATGTACAGTACTCGCTGGCCGCATAGACCGTAGTCTTCCGCTGGCCGCATGAGGACTCGAGTCCTCTCAGCCGCATGACTAACTGAATTGAGCCGCATAAACCCCTGCTCCTTTCAGCCGCATGCGTCCTTGCTTCCCGTGAGCCGCATGTGCGCCCGCCTCATTGAGCCGCATAAGACTCCACTCGACCGGGCCGCATATACTTGGCGGTTGGTCAGCCGCATGAGACCTAGTTCTTCCTGGCCGCATGGGCCATCCCCTTCCGCTGACCGCATGCGCCCCTGCCCTCTAGCCGCATGCCCCTGTTTTCACTAAGCAGTATGCTACTCCCTTCTTGGCCGCATGAGTTCCAGTGGTCCCGAGCCGTATGGCTCTCCCCTGTGCCTTGTTTGAATGATTATTATTATTATTATTATCATTATTAGCTGATTATTACTGTTAACTCTGTCTTGTAACCCCTATTGTATATTTTCACGTCCATTTTATATCCTTACGCCTTTTGTCCTGAACTTGAAAATCATAAATTCATTTGATATGTTTGGAATTGATAATTGAGCATGACGTGATAGTGACCCGTAGTGGTGCACTCCTGACATAATAACCTGACATGACCTGATAGTAGCCCGTCGTGGCGCACTCCTGACTAGTACACTCGACATGATAACCTGACATGATTATCTCGAATAGCTATTGCGACGGCTCCATGACATGACCTGTATAATTACCTGGACACCGTGGGCGATTGTGCTTGTACAAATAAACCAGTCCTGTCTTGCATCATGTCTAGGACAGGGACTCCTGAGTACCACGGTCAGGAGTACCTACTGAAATGGACTAAGATCAATAACTAGAATTACACAGTAGTCATGAAGATATTTCCCAGCTACAGGCAATCCCGTTATCTGGGCGCCCCACTTGGGATCTGTAGCCTGCCGTCGAGTATGGCACATTTCTAGCACACTGTCATGTGTTGCACCCTCTAAGTCACCTAAGGGTACATGCGTTTCCTGGACGATGTACCCACTTGAATTCAATCCCTGATTGCGTCCGGATAGACTGGATGGTCTGCAGGGTTTGTGGCTGTAGAATAATCTCATTGCATCTTGCTAGTAATTAGGCCTGTGATAACCCTAGTTAGTTAAAGTATCAAGCCGTACTCTTGCTTGGCCTCGATTGATTGATTGGATGGAGTCTAGTCCAGCTTTGTCTCGTCCTGATCCTGTATAAGGTTATGACATGATTACTCGTGCCTTACTTTAATTCAATATCAAGATTATAACATGTCCTGATTTCTTAATTTATCCTGTCGATAAATGGTGAGAATCCAAGTTCTGTTCAGACGAAGGGTTACAACCCCTGTCCTTGTTTGGTTTACGGGTTGTAACCTGGTTATCTGAATAGTCCCATGGTTATCTCATCGTATATCACCTGCCTTGTTTCTCTTTAATTACTGCTTTTTATTTTGTAATTATACTCTTGTGCTAATTTGCTGGTTTTAGTTCCTAAGTGAAGCCTCCTTTGTGGCACTTGCTCTTTCTGGGGTCTGACCCAGCTGGTTTTGTATGTCCAGATACCAGAGCAGCTCCAGAGGATCTACCGGATTTCCTGCCAGATGGTGGCCACTAGACGGAACCCTGGCAACGAGTGGGTTTATTTTTGATCTTCCACTTTATTGTAAATTATTCTTTTGAGGCGTTTAGCCGACGAGCACTTGTTAGCTCGTATTGCACCTTTTACTTACTGTCTGCCTACGGGCTGTAACATGATTAACAGATCCTAGGGTTGATCATGTATGACTAAACTCTTGCTAGTCCTAACATTTTGTACGACTAGCTTCATGATCAG
The DNA here is from genome assembly GCA_029216955.1 of Iris pallida. Classification (NCBI taxonomy): domain Eukaryota; kingdom Viridiplantae; phylum Streptophyta; class Magnoliopsida; order Asparagales; family Iridaceae; genus Iris; species Iris pallida. The sequence continues at coordinate 697,976 of JANAVB010016000.1, forward strand.
CTGAATATGTAATATTTGGGACGCCTTACTATTGTATATTTAATGATCATACATCTTGTAACTTTTACTTACTTGCTTGTGATTGAGACAATAGGCTTGTTCATGACCTTAAGAGACTGCTGGCTTGTAGATAAACCCTCATATATCCTAGACAGCCGTGACCGTATAGCGAGGTGGATTGCACTTTAATATACGTAGCTGGCTATGTCTGCCCCCGCTCTCCAGTATTCTGGTTCTGGGGCGTAACACGTAGCACGCCATAGAAATCGTTGCCCGCATCAACATCTTTGTAGTTCGAAGATCTGATACACAAACAACTGTTTTTGGTGGAGTCGAGATCCACAAAGTTGTCTCTAATCGGGCAAATTGTTGACTTGAACCTAAACCCATTAACACAGTAGCTTGGCCATATTTTTGCAGCATAAATTGGTCCCTTGGCTAGCGTTCTAATAGACTCATTCTCAAGTCTTGCGTATGGACGATCGACCTAAATACCACGAAAGATGCAATTAAGCTCATTCTCAATCAAGTGCATATACAGAAAGGTAATTACATAGTTCTCAAGTCTTACATATGCACTCAACCATGATGGAAAATAATGCCTCATTTCTTGTTCTAGTTCTTCTTCTGTTATGTGTGGCCTACCTGACCTCACATCATCATTAAATATGCTGAAAACAGCATCGTACAATTAATGTAATAGTATAATAATCAAAACTATTAAAATAATATAGACGTATTAATTACTTACCCCTCCAGTTTCTCTACTTCCTTCTCGTCGCAGTTGAGTAATACATACACCTGAGCAGCCCTTAGCTCATCATCGTTCAGATATCTCTTCTTCATTTTACCCGATGGCTTTCCTGGAGCATTGAATACCTTCAGTATTGTATCATTACTTTCATGATCTCCGTCGTCATTTCTGGAAGCTCTCGTTCTATTAGTTGCAACATGAGGCTTGAAATACATCGAACAAAAGTTTGTAATCTCCTCGAGAACATAGGCTTCACAAATAGAACCCTCGACTCGTGCCTTATTTTTTACCTTTCTTTTTAGGTGATTCAAATGTCGCTCGAACGGGTACATCCATCGATATTCGACGGGTCCACCAATACGTGCCTCATAGGATAGATGAATCGGCAAATGCTCTATAGAGTCGAAGAATCCAGGAGGAAACACCCTCTCTAGCTTGCATAGTGTTACCGTAATGTCCTTCTCTTGCTTTTCTAGACGATCAACGAGCAATTTCTTAGAACAAAGATCCCTGAAGAATATGCTAAGCTCTGTTAATGGATCCCAAACTGCCTGTGGTAAGAATTCCCGAAATGCAATCGGAATTAACCTCTCCATGAATACGTGACAGTCGTGGCTCTTCATACCCGTCAATTTATTTTCCTTCGGATCGACACATCTTCTCAGATTTGACACATATCCGTCTGGAAATTTTAGGCCCTGGATCTACCGACAAAGTCTCACTTTATCCTCCTTGTCCAGCGAGAAAATTGACTTCGGCAGGAACTGTTTTCCATTCTGCTCTATCAATTGCAACGCAGGGCGTTTGCATATTTCTTCTAAGTCCAACATGGCCTTGGAATTGTCTTTCATTTTTCCCTTTACGTCCATCACAGTATTAATTATGTTATCAAACACATTCTTCTCAATATGCATGACATCAAGATTATGTCTGATCAGATTGGTACTCCAGTGTCACGACCCGCACCCGTTTTTTTTTTTTTTTAAACGGATACGAGACGTGTCCAAGCCAGCCTACGCCGCAGTGTCGGCTGTAGAACGCTGTCACGGCCATGAAGATCAAAATCACAAATAATGCTCATTCACAAAAATTAATTTAATTTACAATGATCACAAGTTTTACATTTGTAGAAAAATATAAACTTGTACAAATAAATGAATGACTACAACTCAACTATCTAGCTAGTCTCTAGGCTTTGTCTGCAAGTATTCCCGTCACTCCCCAAGCTAAATGAATCCACGGCTAACCTGAAAATGTTGGTTTCCAGTCAGGAATGGAACGAGCACAATTCACTGAATGCAATTTCAAATAAAGAAGATGACTATAAACAAAGGTTAGACATCAATCATGGGTTTGAAAATAAACATGAAATATAAAAACCAATAGTAAGTAAATAGACACAAAATACTCTCCCCGACTGTTAGAAGTACCTTTGATATGTGATCGGTCTCGGGACAATTATGCGACACGGTCTACACGGTCTAAAGTTACACGGTCTACAATTACACGGTCTACAGTTACACGGTCTACAGTTACACGGTCTACAAAAAATATAGCAATAGAGAAACACTGTCTACAGAATAATAATCACTAACTACACAGTTTAAATGCAGTAAATAAAGCACTGTCTACACTGTCTACAAGAAATAAATAAACATTGTCTACACGGTCTACAAGAAATAAATGCAACACGGTCTACACGGTCTACAAGAAATAAATGCAACACGGTCTACACGGTCTACACGGTCTAAGGTCAGATCACACATCCTTGGTACTTCTCATTCCCGACTCAACAATTTATAATAGAAAATAATCACATAACCAATGACTAATCAATGAAATATAGTGAAAATCAATATCGAAATGCAGACAATAAACTGTACTCGCCTGTGGTCCTGTGCTGGTGAAACCGATGATCCAAATCACTCAATATGCCACACTAGTCAAAACTCGTACAACAGTCCCCGAAAGCTGAAATAAACAATACCAATGATCTCAGAATAGTCCAATTAGCTAGGATTGCCTGTCTTTAAGTCCAATTCTGGACACAGGGGCAAAACGGTAATTTCGGGCCAAAACGGTGTCCGCCGTTGGACCCGCTTTGCACCGAAAAGCGTGCCAGGGTCAACGGTCTCTAAAGTCGTCAAACTACATATCTACGGATCTAGTTTTCCGATACGAACCCAACCGTATGTCCAAAGTTGGATTTCGGCGGGCCATGCACAAAATCGCCCGTTGAGTGGGACCGTGGGGCCCGCAAAACGACGTCGGATTCAACTGTCTCAGAATTGGATCAAACTTGGCATACAGGACCAGAAAAACGATACGGTCCTGATGGCACAAGTTTCGTCTCGATCTGACGAGCGTGCACAAAGTAATTAGAGAATTTGCAACGTGCACGATACGGTGAATTTCGACGGATACACATCAAATTCGTCGCGCACACGCGACCAATTTGAATTCCGTCAAAGTCCACACGACCACAAAGCCGTTACGCAGCTTTCGATCCTTTCGGTACGCGACCACGTCGCCCGGAATGGCGGGACGCACGTCGTGCGGAGCGTTTTCAATGTTTTTAAAACAGGTTTTTCTGAGTTTTCAAGAATGGTTTTAACTGTACATGGTTCATGGAATTCAGAACTACGAAGTGGTTTCTGATCCCCTATATGTTGTCTAAAAACGTGTTCAGTTAGAATTCCTAATATGGTACTGGATCGATCGGAAACGATCTTCCAACGGGGATGCTTGGGCTGTTTTTATGTTCTGTTTTTGACAGACTTTTCGTGAACTTTCACGAATTACCATAATTTTTCCAGGGAAAACTAGCCGAATCTAATTAAAGGGATTGATAGGTGGTCATATAAGCTACTCGTAGAAATTTACGGCTCGGATAAATATTAATCGACGAGGGAGAAAATTACCCGCGAAGTTGGGTGGAAGCTGTTGTCGATGGGGCTGTGTTCTCGCATGCGGCTTGATCACGCCTGGCCGGCGGCGGCGCGCGCGGGGGGGTGCGCCCAGGCCTGAGGTCGGGTTGGCGGCGTTGAAGTTTGCGTCGAGAGTTAGGGTTTGGGAGTTTAGGAGTTTCTTTGAAGTTTCGATCGCTTGCACTGTACATATACGGGAAAGCTTGAGAGCAGAGTTCGGGTTCTGCTTCCGCTGGGTTGGGCCAATTGCTAAGGCTGGGTTGGGGTTTGCTCGGGCTGCTTTGGGTTTGTGGGGAAGCTGAGTTCTTGGGGTTGTTGGGCTAAGCCCCGGCCGAGCTCAACTTGAGACCAAGAGGAAACACTCCTCTCTAATAAACCAAGCAGTAGCTGGGTTGCTACTGCTACTTTTCTTATCCTTTTTTTTTTTTCTATTATACAAATATATATATATATATCTCCTTAAAACTACACAAACTATAATACTTTAAATAAATCTTATAAACACTAATATTCCCATATATATAATATCTGTATAATACCTATTAATATATAATATCCCCATATCTATAATATCTATATCTATATATATATATTTATATATATATATATATATACACCCGAATATTTACCTTTATAATTATCTATATATATACACACCTACATTTTATATATTTAAATCCTTATAACAATTAATACATATCTATCTATATACATGGATAAATATTTCATAACTAAAACATTAATAATAATAATAATAACGATAACAATAATAATAGTAATCAACCAAAATGACCATTACGAGTTTTTGAAAAATCATAACATACCCCATCTTATTTGGTCCTAGAACTACGTACAATTATTCTGAAAATAATCATTTCAATGAAATAAATAATAAAATAATTTCAAAATTTCCGGGAAGGGGAGCTACAAATTTACCCACCTTAAAAATAATTTCGTCCTCGAAATTTTAATTCGTAATTATTCCTAAAATCAAAGTCTGCTATTTCCTTAATCTCCTCAAATTTTAATTCCTCAAAAATAATTTATATCCTCCTCCTAGCCATTTGTAACAACGAAACTCCGAGGACTTCTACCCACCTTTGGTCACACTACTCCCTCAAATCTCATGTCACTTAAAACTTTACAATCTTCCAACTAGTTGCTACCAAGAAGTATCTACTGTTTATGGCCACTATAATCCTCTCCTATTTATCGAATAATCCAAAATCTAACAAGCAACAAATTTACACAAGTAGCTAAATAAGTATTGATAAATCCTAATAAGCATGACCATTTATCGCTCTGAAATGGAAAGGACAGGAAGGTAAGGAAGAATAATCCAGAGCAAGTATAAAGTTTTCAGGGCGGTAGAGAGTATCCAATGATGTAGATAGAGAAGATCTATGAACCATTGACTTATTTGCTAGGTTGGGCTACTCTAGTCCAGTCACTTGCTAAGTCTAAGAACTCTTCGTTTCCTAGAGGGTCTTGCAATCCATGCAATACGAGGATTCCATTCTCAAAATTTATCTAAACAAGGTTCTATAATAGGACGGAATTTGAGAAATCGAGATTTTGATCCTTTTCGTGGTTATTTAAACACACAAGCAAGAGATAAAATACAATACAAGATCGTATCGCAACTTCTAGGTAGATGGAATAAGGGTTACAAATGACTTCACACTCTAAGAGGTGAAGATTATATAATAGGTATAGGGACCTGTCTCAAATGGTTCAATTTTATAGTCCAAATATGGTGGTACGAATGGATGGGTTTTAAAGGTTTTCCTATTTGGACATCACTCGTTGGTTGGATAAACCTTGGATTTCAATCTATTTGGACGGGACAAGTTCCCAAATGGTAAAATTACTCTACTAGGTTAGGGTACCCTAGAATAGGCTTTAACTCCAATGGTTGAACTAATTGGGCAATCGGAATGGTTAACTAGGTCTCTAAAGCCCAAGAATAAGTCTTCAGTGACCTTTGTGTTTAAGTAGCACAAGAGGCCTCTATCGAGTGGCACACTAGTGGTATGTGCGTAGTGGGCTTCGAGTAGATCACCACCATGTATTGGGTCGAAGGAATTGAGTCAAGGTTGAGTCTCTAATTATCATTGGGAAGTTTATCGGTATTATGGTAAGAGTTACAGCTAGTCCTTTTTACCTGAAAGTCATACCATAAAATAGAGTACAAGGGGACGTGTTTGAGTGGGACATGATATACCTAGATGAAGGTGGACTCGTCTAGATCTTGCATGCAAAATTTGTTGAGAGAAAACAGCTGGTCTCGTGCTCCGAATATTAATGGCACGGCCGGGGACACCAAATGATCTAAAGGAAAAGTGGGAGTCCAAGGGGCACTAATAATCATCCTAATGAGAATTTTTTTTTCTAAACAATAGGTAATCCTCGCATACCCCACAATTTAGAAAGCTTACAGTCTACCCACCTTAGAAATAAGGCATGGGTTTTGGAATAATGAGGTTAGGAGAATTCTACGGTCCGGGTATTGTACCTCGACTCTTGTCAATAAAGAATAAGGCACGGCGTACGGAATACCGTAGATATAAGTCAAATCAAGGATCGTTCCTCAAAAATGGAAAACGAGTGTGTACAATGACACATGGTTGATAAAATAGAGGAACATACACATCCCTAGTGTACAAGAGTTATCGACGGGGTAATCAGCTCTAAGGCACGTCATATGAACATATTTCTAACAACTGTGTCGTGATTCTCTATTGGGGTCAAACCTGCCGGACTAGTGTCACAAGGGTTCTAGTTGAAGCAAGCTTCAAACAAAAGATTAGAGGCTCACAACATTTGGTCTCTGGAGAACAGGTAGTCTCCTAGGTTGGCATTCCGACTAAGGGTAAAACCCTCATCATTCTCAAATTCAGATGGCTTGAAAGTCTCAATAATAGTTTGATGGTCAAGGGGAGAACGAGTAACTCAATCACATGATTGGCCGATGGTAGCTATACTTGTGTATACAACTACCATAGCCATGGGGGATACTCTGTATCTCTCTACCATCACGAGCTTTCGTCTTCCAAATCGGTGAAAGACAAAAACAATAAAGAATTCAAGGGAGATATTACTGAATACAATTTCGTGATTCAAGGACGAACATATAATTCAAGAGGAATTATCAAAGCAGTCGCGGATGAGATCCTAGATACCTATATATATCTCCATCCACGTAGTATAATTAACGAACGAGCGAACCAAATACATCATGGTTGATCAGACCATAATACACTGATTCTGATTAGACAATAAGTTAGCAGGCGTCCCTACTAAACATATGCCTCGAATCAAGCTCGAGAATAGAGTAAGCTTGCAAAAACTAGGCTGTAATAGCAGCGTTGGTCAACATAGTCAGGATACGAGTACGCGAGATTTTTGAAAAGAGGCACAAGTAGTTCGAGTTTTGTGAGGATCAACCTTACCTGGTGTTCTTGCTTATACAGTCTTCCCACTATCTTCTTATTCATAAGACCTTGGTCAACCAATGGGTAATGGACTTCTAAATTCCATATTCCAGGTAGACCTATTAGTGTCAGTCAATTACCTCGTCAAGGATCACAGGGACTACGGATTGCTAGGTCGGGAGGCATGCTACCCAACTTACAACTTCCACTAATACTGGCTTTGGATCTTATGGGACGTACATGGCATTGTCCTACCCTCCACAGTATCCTAACTTGTAATCACGTCTAAAATTATTTCACCGAGGATTATTCTCACCTGTATACTCTAGCTGTGGTAAAACCTTGGTTTCGTGATTCCGATGTGATATGCTATCCGGTACTCTACCTTATATTTACACAAGGGTGACTACAGTCAAAGAGGACCACTAGTTATATTTCTAGCAATATTCTATAATCCATATTTCTTAAACTAATTTCAACTCTAGGGGTCGTGTCTCGCCAGTGCGCTGCTGGCTGCAGTGAATCCCTAGTCTCCAAAATTTAAATAATTGGCGACAGTGCGCTGCTGTCCTGCCAGTATGAGTTAACTAACATTCTCGCAACTATATCTGTAAAAGTATCCTGAGCTTTGAGAGATTCAAACAAGTTGACGATGTAATATAGCGTAAGTATTATCAGTCATAACCCTTAAAATAAAGGATTAAACAGGGAGAAATAACTGAGGACAAAAGAAATACAAACATTCTAACTATTCTATGTGTATTCAAGCCTTTGAGGAAAAACTTGAATCGAAACTAACTCGAGGTTCGCATATGGATAATCCAATCAGAAATAATAATTCCTAGGCGAAATAGGAACTAAATAGGCAATTTGGACTAAATATGAGGATGATATTTAAAGAGGCAACGAGAAGGAATTGAATAATTCATCTAGGTGAGATCATCAATTCTAGGAAGCTCTGCCTCTTCAAGTGAATAATCTATCCACATTGGACCATATCTTCCAATCAAGAGGTAATAGTGTACCTATGGGGATTTGACAAACTATCAAAATTAACAACTCTCATCCTAAATTGCATGGCCTAGACTACCCATCGACAGATCCTAAACTACATATCTACGGATCCAGTTTTCTGATACGAACCCAACCGTATGTCCAAAGTTGGATTCCGGCGGGCCGTGCACAAAATCGCCTGTTGAGTGGGACCGTGGGGCCCGCAAAACGACGTCGGATTCAACTATCTCAGAATTGGATCAAACTTGGCATACAGGACCAGAAAAACGATACGGTCCTGATGGCGCAAGTTTCGTCTCGATCTGACGAGCGTGCACAAAGTAATTAGAGAATTTGCAACGTGCACGATACGGTGAATTTCGACGGATACACATCAAATTCGTCGCGCACACGCGACCAATTTGAATTCCGTCAAAGTCCACACGACCACAAAGCCGTTACGCAGCTTTCGATCCTTTCGGTACGCGACCATGTCGCCCGGAATGGCGGGACGCACGTCGTGCGGAGCGTTTTCAATGTTTTTAAAACAGGTTTTTCTGAGTTTTCAAGAATGGTTTTAACTGTACATGGTTCATGGAATTCAGAACTATGAAGTGGTTTCTGATCCCCTATATGTTGTCTAAAAACGTGTTCAGTTAGAATTCCTAATATGGTACTGGATCGATCGGAAACGATCTTCCAACGGGGATGCTTGGGCTGTTTTTATGTTCTGTTTTTGACAGACTTTTCGTGAACTTTCACGAATTACCATAATTTTTCCAGGGAAAACTAGCCGAATCTAATTAAAGGGATTGATAGGTGGTCATATAGGCTACTCGTAGAAATTTACGGCTCGGATAAATATTAATCGACGAGGGAGAAAATTACCCGCGAAGTTGGGTGGAAGCTGTTGTCGATGGGGCTGTGTTCTCGCGTGCGGCTTGATCACGCCTGGCCGGCGGCGGCGCGCGCGGGGGGGTGCGCCCAGGCCTGAGGTCGGGTTGGCGGCGTTGAAGTTTGCGTCGAGAGTCAGGGTTTGGGAGTTTAGGAGTTTCTTTGAAGTTTCGATCGCTTGCACTGTACATATACGGGAAAGCTTGAGAGCAGAGTTCGGGTTCTGCTTCCGCTGGGTTGGGCCAATTGCTAAGGCTGGGTTGGGGTTTGCTCGGGCTGCTTTGGGTTTGTGGGGAAGCTGAGTTCTTGGGGTTGTTGGGCTAAGCCCCGGCCGAGCTCAACTTGAGACCAAGAGGAAACACTCCTCTCTAATAAACCAAGCAGTAGCTGGGTTGCTACTGCTACTTTTCTTATCCTTTTTTTTTTCTATTATACAAATATATATATATATATATATCTCCTTAAAACTACACAAACTATAATACTTTAAATAAATCTTATAAACACTAATATTCCCATATATATAATATCTGTATAATACCTATTAATATATAATATCCCCATATCTATAATATCTATATCTATATATATATATTTATATATATATATATATACACCCGAATATTTACCTTTATAATTATCTATATATATACACACCTACATTTTATATATTTAAATCCTTATAACAATTAATACATATCTATCTATATACATGGATAAATATTTCATAACTAAAACATTAATAATAATAATAATAACGATAACAATAATAATAGTAATCAACCAAAATGACCATTACGAGTTTTTGAAAAATCATAACATACCCCATCTTATTTGGTCCTAGAACTACGTACAATTATTCTGAAAATAATCATTTCAATAAAATAAATAATAAAATAATTTCAAAATTTTCGGGAAGGGGAGCTACATCCAGTATGGCAGATCCCAGAATATGCTCCTCTTTGTCCAGCTATGATCTCTACCAAATCTATCGCACTTGTACCCAGCTGTAGGATCTTCGATAGCACTTGGAAAATCTCTAACCTCCTCACATATCGTGGCTCCGCACCACCTTGGCGGTGGATCACCCTTCTCTACAACGTCAGCACGGAATGCATTCATGTTCCTTCTGAACGAATGATCTTTTGGCAGAAATTGTCGATGACAATCAAAGAAGCACGGTTTTCCTCCGTGTTTCAAGCGGAAAGCCTTACTACGGCCCATGCAATACGGACATGAGAGACGGCCATGAGTGCTCCATCCAGATAACATTCTATAGGCCGGAAAGTCGTTGATGGTCCACATAAGGGTTACCTTCATCTGAAAATTTTGCTTCCTGGAAATATCGTACGTGTTAGCGCCTACTTCCCATAATTGATTCAACTCATCTATCAAAGGCTGTAAGTACACATCAATATTCCTCTTGGGAATGTTCGGACCAGGAATTATAACGGTTAGAAACATGTACTGAGTCTTCTTGCACATCCAAGGCGGTAGGTTATACGGAGTGACAATTACAGGCCAGCACGAATACTGGGATCCCGAAAGACCAAAAGGAGTAAAACCGTCAGAAGATAGCCCCAACCTGATATTACGCGAATCTGAAGCAAAATCAGGATACACTCGATCAAAGTGCTTCCACGCTTCTCCATCGGATGGGTGATCCAACACTCCTTCAATCTGTTCTCGCATGTGCCAACTCATATTTTCGGCCGTTTCTTTTACCATAAATAATCTTTATAACCGCGACGTTAAAGGCAAGTAGTGCATTGAATCGGTCGGTCTTCTTGCACCGGTATACCTTCCTGTACTAGTTGTCTTATAGCGATCAACACCACAAAATCTGCACACATCTGCGTCTTTGTCGTCTTTGTAGTACAGCATGCACCCATTACGACAAGAATCGATTTTCTCGTATCCCATCCAGAGCGATCTCACCATCCTCTTAGACCGGTAGAAGTCTTTAGGCAACTTAGCACCCGCCGGCAAGATCTCTATAATCAACTCCAACACTTGGTTGTAGCATTCTTGCGACATGTTAAAATCTGACTTAATGCTCAACAGTCTTGTAACCACCTCCAACGGTGAATGATCCTCACAACCAGGATACAATATAGTCCTTGCATTCTCCAGCAACTCCATGAACTGTGCAGCATCGGCGTTCGGTGCCTCCTCAGGTGCATCATGAACGAAACTAGGCCCCGCAGCGTCGAAAACCATGTTCACACACCCGTCATCATATGCATGATTATCTGAAACAAAATTAGGTCCCGTATGCATATACGGCTCAACATAAGGCTCAGGCTCTGATGCTAAAGACACAAGTTCTCCGTGTGCGGTCCACTGATAGTAATTAGGCGTGAAACCCCTCGAGTACAAATGATATGTCACTTCTACTTCTGGATAATATTTCACGTTATGACATTTCACACACGGACACTTAATTTTGGTGTCGTCCATGTATTGAGGGAATGCCTTAGCAAACTGCAGGAACTGCTCTACTCCCGCTATGTATTCATTCCGCACACCACACATATCATCATGACGACGATTGTACATCCATGAACGATTCCGCAAGTAGTAATTCATATCCATTTGAAAATATTTCTGCAAAGATGGACACACATTATTCAATAGGCACAAATTCTTATATTATGTCTTATTATGGGACACACATTAGTAGCGGACAGTTACTAATAACAATGATATGCAATCTAGGTCAAACTAGGTTGTACTAAGTCAAACAAAGTCAAACAAGGTCAAGCTAAGTCAAACAAGGTCAAAGTAGGTCAAGGTTGACCTACAGTTTGTCAACTCTTAGTCCAATCTAGGTCAGATGTTGACTCTACTTTGACTTTCAGTCAAAATAGTCAACCTTGGTATCCCAATACCGATACCTTAAGTTGGTATCCATTACCTTATCGCTATCGGTACCCTTTACCTTATCGCTATTGGTATCCCAATACCAATACCGCGGTAACATGGTTGGTACATTAAGGGTCTTTGACAAGATGACATGTTGTGAAAAGATATATCCTTATATATAGTTCTCCTACAGATTTTCTTTAACATTATGTAGGAGAACTATAAGGATATATCTGTTCACAATATGTCACCTCTTCAAAGACCCTTAATGTGACAACTATGTCACCCTCTCAGTCATATCCCTGAGCAACGATGCAGCTACAGGCATTTAACATATCACGGTTTATAAAAATAACTAATAAATCTCTATCCTAACTAATAAATTAATATCCTACTTTAACATCTAATAACTCTCATATTCCTGCAGCTACGATGCAGTTGCAGACAGTTCCTTCTAACATAAACTAATATCCTAATCTAAACTAACCCTTTAACTGAAACTAATATCTAAACAATGCTAATCATGAACTGTACACTACTACCTAACATTCACATGAACTATCTATCTCAAACTCTCTATCATAACTAATAAATTAATATCCTACTTTAACATCTAATAACTCTCATATTCCTGCAACTAAAAGGCAAAACCATGGTATATACATGGTTTAAAGTATCGGCCGATACCGATCCGATACGGCCAATACCGATACGGTTTGTCATGTTCCGATCCGATACCGACCGATACCAAATATTGATCGATACCGACATTGGGGGTCTTTGTTTCGGTCAATTCGGCAAAACCAATCGGTAAGGGTGACTACTATTTCATATAATTTCAAAACTACTAAGAAATAATGCTGAAATACTTAAAATTATGCCTAAATATATAAAATATATGTTTTTAAATATAAATAATTTATTAATAATTATTTGTTTTCCGATACCAAAGTCCGATACTCCGATAAGATACCGTCGATACTACCGATATCGCCGATACCAATACTTATAGGAATAGTCCGATACCGATTCCGATACCGATATTGTGAACCTTGGGTATATATCGTCAACATTTCAGATTCTTAAAATAAATTTCAAATAGATTTTTGATTGTATATAAATGTGTATTTGTGTGTATATACATTGTATACATATATATATTTATATATGTATTTGTGTGTGTATGTAAGTGCGTGAGTATATATATAAATGTATATATGTAGATATGTGTATTTATATATATAGGTATATATGTATGTATTGTGTGTGTCTGTGTCCTGTGTCCTGTCCCCTGCCCCCTCCCCCTACTCCTGTACCCACCTATCCCTGCCCCCTCCCCCTACCCCTACACCCACCCACCCCTGCCCCCCTCCCCCCTACCCCCCTCGACAACAAGACCCCCCCTCTCCTGCCCCCCCTAAACAGCAAGACCCCCCTCCCCTGCCCCTCCTGCACCCACCTACACCTGCCTCCCTCCCCCCTATCCCTGCACCCACCCACCCCTGCCTTCCTCCCCCCTACCCCCCTCGACAGCAAGACCCCCCCTTCCCTGCCCCCCTCTCCCTACCCCTGCACCCACCGCAACCCTGCCCCCATCGATAGCAAGACCCCCCCACCCCCGGGTACCCCCACCCCTTCCTCCACCCCTCGACAGTAAGACCCCCCACCCCCCTGCACCCACCCCCACCCCTCTTTCCCCCTTCGACAGAAAGACCACCCCAGCTAGGGTTAGGGTTCTCGTGTCCGTGTCTGTGTCTAGATATCTAGGACTAGGGTTAGGGTTTACCTGAGGAGGGTGGCTTCGTCGGAGGATGGAGGCGGCGAGGAGGGTGGCTTCGTCGGAGGAGGAAGGCGGCGAGGAAGGCTCCTTCGTCGGAGGAGGGAGGCTGGTCGCCGGAGGGAGGGGTCAGCGGGCGAGCGGGGTCGTCGGGGGGAGAAGGGGAGGGTATCGCCGGAGGGAGGGGTCGCCGGAGGGGTTGGTTCGTCGGGGGGAGAGGGGGATCGAGCGGGAAGAAAAATATTGGGTAAAAATTTTGTGATTTCGATCGGGCCAGGAACCCTATATGAAATAAGACAGCGACGTATAAAGTATACATCGTAAAACGTCGCAATAAAGCGACGTACAAGGTACGTCCATCGCAAAATGTCGCCCGTCAGCGACGTAAAAAATACTACGTCGCTGAACGTCGCTACTCAGCGACGGTCAACGACATCTAGCACTAGGAGTCGCTATAGGCAATTATCAGCGACTGTTTTTTTCCGCCGTCGCTAATGTACGTCGCTATTCTAGCAGATTTTAGTAGTATACAGTATCATCCTGGGAAGGCCAACGTGGTCGCAGATGCGTTAAGCAGGAGAGCCGGAGTATATTTCCTAACATCGCAACAAGAGCTGTTAGCAGATCTTCAGAAGATGGGTATAGAAGTTGTTCTCCCTTCTATTGTCGCATTGATGGACACTATGCGAGTTCAGTCCTGTATAGTCGAGAGAATCCGGATGGCGCAGTCAGCAGAATCCAAGCTTCAGCGGCTCAGAACAGAATGTGAGGTCGGACGGCGACCAGAGTTATGCATTCATAAAGACGGTACACTTAGGCATGGTAATCGTCTTTGTGCACCCAGCAGTGATATCAGACAGGAGATCATGGCAGAGGCTCACAGTTCGCAGTATTCTATTCATCCGGGCGGTACGAATATGTACCGTGATATTCGGCAGCACTTTTGGTGGAATGGCATGAAGAGGGAGATAGCCCGATTTGTCTCTCGATGATTGGTTTGCCAACAAGTTAAAGCTGAACATCAGAGGCCAGCTGAACTTCTTCAGCCCTTGCCTATTCCAGAATGGAAGTGGGAGCATGTGATCTTGGACTTCGTGATTGGCTTACCTAGATCCCCGGCTGGCAGAGATGCTATTTGGGTTATAATTGACAGGCTCACGAAGGTGTCTCACTTTCTTCCATTCAGAGTTGGTCAACCGACGGCTCAGCTAGCAGGAATGTATCTCAGGCAGATTGTCAGGTTGTACGGTATGCTAGTCAGTATCACCTCAGATCGGGATTCAAGGTTTATGTCACACTTTTAGCGTAGCCTGCAAGAGAGTTTGGGGACTCGCCTCCAGTTCAGCTCAGCATATCACCCACAGACAGATGGCCAGTCGGAACGTACGATCTAGACTCTTGAAGATATGTTGCGATCATGTATGCTCGACTTTGGTGGTTCTTGGGAAGATCACCTGCACCTGGTGGAGTTCTCGTACAATAATAGTTTCCAAGCTAGTATCCAGATGGCATCGTTCGAGGCACTGTATGGTAGGAAGTGCCGATCCCCGCTAGCATAGGACGATGTCGAAGAGAGACAGATGCTCGGTCAGGAAATGATTGCTCAGACCGTTGAAGTGGTCAGGAGAGTCAGAGATCATCTTCGAGTTGCCCAAGATCGCCAGCGTCATTGGGCCGATTCTCATCGGCGACCCTTTGAATTCTCGGTCGGTGAGCATGTATTCCTGAAGATTTCGCCTAACCGTGGCATCATTCGTTTCGACGTACGGGGAAAGCTTAGTCCTAGGTATATAGGACCGTTCGATATTCTGGAACGAGTAGGAAATGTATCCTATCGTCTCGTTCTTCCGCCGTCGCTACGTGAGGTGCATAATGTGTTCCATGTATCCCAACTGCGATGGTATATCCCAGACCCGAGCCATATCCTGGATCATTCGGAATTGGTTGTTGGCACCAACCTTTCGTATGAGGAGAGGCCCGTGTCTATATTAGACCGAAGAGAGAAGACACTCAAGAACAAGACTATCAAGTTAGTCTGAGTTGCTTGGGGTCATCACTCTTTGGGAGAGTCAACGTGGGAGCGTGAGGATGATATCCGATCGCGATATCCTGACCTGTTTAACTCGTGAGGTATAAT
Organism: Iris pallida; assembly: GCA_029216955.1. Classification (NCBI taxonomy): domain Eukaryota; kingdom Viridiplantae; phylum Streptophyta; class Magnoliopsida; order Asparagales; family Iridaceae; genus Iris; species Iris pallida. Next base: position 713,757 of record JANAVB010016000.1, read on the forward strand.
ATCTTTCTTATGCCTCATGCCTTCGATTCCTTGCTTGCATGAATAATTACTTGATTGCTTAATTAGTATAGCTTGCCTGTGAATAGTATAGCTTGTTCTTGTCCCTCTAGCCTCTTAATTAAATTCCAAGGACAAAATTCTTTTAAGGTGGGTAGAGTTGTAATGCCTGTGGTTCGTATTACGTATTTTGGTATACGTGTACGTATTCTTGACTCGTATTGCGTATTTCTTTGCATGGTTATTTTGGCATTTCCTTCTTGGTTCGGTTCAACTTGTTGCTGGTTCGGCTTAGCTTGGTTTTAGGTGGACCGAACCCCCACCTACCACCACCACCCTCATTTATATTTCTACCCCGCTCTCTCTCTCTTCATGAATTCTCTTCATTTACTTCTTCTTCTCCACCATTACTTCTTCACCTACCAGGAAGAGGGAGAGAGAGCTTAGGCAAGTGCTTCTTGCTTCATGGAGGAACTCAAGATTTATTGTTCCATTTTCTTTCTTGCAACATTCTAAGACTCTTTAGTGCTTGGCATTTTCAATTTTCATGACTAAACTCTTCTAGATCTAAGTTTATTTCATTTTTAGATTTCTTGGGTTTTGATCTACTAAATATTATTATTTCTAAGTTTTGGTGGTTCCATGTTGTAGAAAATTTTATTCTGCCCCATTTTGACCTATGGAAGTCCAGATTTGGGCTTGAGATAAAGGACTTATGGAGCTTGGGAGCTATGAACTTCATGGCTCTTCTTCTCGGACTAGTGGCGAAGACGAACAGTCTTGAGCCGCATGGCAGCACTTGACCGCATGAACATTCATGCGGCAAGTCTTTCTCTGCCACATGGCGCATTACCTTCCAGCCGCATGAAGTCAACTTTTTAGCCGCATAAGGCTCTGGCATTCACAGCTACATAAGACCCGCCCCTGGCCCAGCCGCATAAGACTCCACTTGAACTCAGCCGCATGACTCTATCTTGATTCGGCCGCATGGATGGCTTTGTCCCTTAGCCGCATGAGCACTTGCATGTTCGCAGCCGCATGAGCACTTGCGTCTTAGCCGCATAAGGCAGTGTGGAACTTCCAGCAGTATGAAGTCGATTCCCGCGAGCCGCATGAGACCCATTTAATTCCAGCCGCATAAGTCCCATTTTCTCCAGCCGCATTAGCTCACTTTTCCAGCCGCATGGACCGAGTCTCTTCCCTGGCCGCAAGGGACTTCGCCCATTCCAGCCGCATAAGACATGACTCCCTGCAGCCGCATAAGGCCTTAGCAATCTCAGCCGCATGAGATCCTTGGATCTCAGCCGCATGAGCCTTTATTTTCGCAACCGCATGAGCTTGAGTTTTCGCTGCCGCATGGCCCTTCCTCAGTCTTGTCCTCTTTTATTATTATTTTTATATTATTATTTATATTAAATTAAAATGTCATATTTATGCTTACGCCAGGTAAGTTCTGATATGTTCCATAGACACGATAGTGGCCCGCCGTGGCACACTCTTGACAAGTAAACTGTCATTGCATATCTCGACATGCTATTATGTCAGCCAGCCTGACAAGACAAGTATGAAAGACCTGGACACCGTGGGCGATTGCGTTTGTACAAATAAATCAGTACTGTTTTATATCATGTCTAGGAAGGGGATCCCTGAGTACCACGGTCAGGGATACCTGCAGTAAATGACTAAGGTTATTAAAATAGAATAATTCAATAGACATGAAGAGATTCCCAGCTACAGGCAATCCCGTTATCTGGGCGCATTAAGTGGACTTGTAGCCTACCGACGAGTAGGGCACATTTCCAGCATACAGTCATGTGGTGCACCCTTCATAAATGGACATTCGACCCGGATAACCGAATGGTCTGCACGGCTTGTGATTGTTGGGATAATCTTATTGCATCTTGCTAGTAACTAGGCTTGTGATAACCCTAGTTAGTTAAAGTATCAAGCCGTACTCTTTGTTTGGTCGTAGTTGATTGGATGGAGTTTATCCCAGCTTAGTCTTATCCTGATCCTATACAAGACTGTGACATGACATGATTGATTGTGCTTGTCTCAACAATAACGATCAGGGGTCCAGTTCTGTTCAGGCGAAGGGTTGCAACCCCGGTCCTTGTTTGGTTTAAGGGTTGTAACCTGGCTCCCGGAGCAGTTATGTGTCCTCTCTTCGTTTCTTGTCTTATTGTACCCCATGTCATGCTCGTCATATTTTACCTTATTTCAATAACATGAGTACTTATGCTTGCCTCAACAATAAAGATCAGGGGTCCAGTTCTGTTCAGACGAAGGGTTACAACCCCGGTCCTTGTTTGGTTTAAGGATTGTAACCTGGCTCCCGGAGCAGTTCTGTGTCCTCTTTTCGTTTATTGACTTATTTCACCCTATGTTCTTGCTTACCAACAAGTAGTTGAGACGGGTTTCTATTCAGGTGAAGGGTCCCAACCCCGGTCCTTGTTTGGTTTAAGGGTTGTGACCTGGCTACTTGAATGGTTTTCTCGTACTCAGTTTACTGTTGTTATCTCTATTATTATCAGTTCTTATTTAATCCTCTTTAATACTCTATTGTGAAATGCTGGTTTTAGTTCCTAAGTGAAGCCTCCTTTGTGGCACTTGCTCTTTCTGGGGTCTGACCCAGCTGGTTTTGTATGGCCAGATATCGGAGCAGCACCAGAGGATCCACCTGTCTTCCAGCCAGATGGTGACCACCAGGCTTAACCCTGGAAACGAGTAGGTTTCTTTTGTTCTCCTACTTTATTATAAAATTATTCTTTTGAGGCGTTTGGCCGACGAGCACTTGTTAGCTCGATTTCACCTTTACTTACTGTCTGCCTACGGGCTGTAACATGATTGGCAAATCCTAGGGTTGATCATGTATGACTAAACTCTTGCTAGTCCTGACATTTTGTACGACTAGCTTCATGATCAGTTGAATATGTAATGTTTGGGATGCCTTACTATTGTATATTTGGTGATCTTACATCTTGTAACATTTACTTACTTGCTTGTGATTGAGACACTAGGCTTGTTCTTGACCATAGGAGACTGTTGGCTTGTAGTTAAACCCTCATGTATCTAGACAGCCATGACCGTATAGCGAGGTGGGTTGCACTTCAATATACGTAGCTGGCTATGTCTGCCCCCACTCTCCAGTATTCTGGTTCTGGGGCGTGACACGGGCGGTTCGTATGACGGTTCATATATGGATTAGATTGAGTCTAATTAGTGACTTGCATAGAGATGTTGATTGTCCGAGTCATGGATGTGACATGAGCAGGACATGAGAGAAGAAGACTATTAATAGGCGTATGAGACAGACAATACACATAAGCCTCAGTGTGCTCTTTTATAGGCTATACTAGTGGATATATCTGGCAGCGGCCACGGACTAGTCTCCGATACGGTTGGAAGGTATGCTACTATATATTTCAGCTTTGGTTGACGCTAATGCTACTCCCTTACCTACCCATACGGCCCAAAGTCGTCTTCAATATGCATACACATAGATGTATAGTTTATCCAGTTTATTCCTTGTGTTTATTTCAGTTCATATTGTATCTTGCTATTTTGTATCTTGTTATGTCCCTCTGAGGACCTGGTGATCTCTCCAAGTATTGGCTGTGCAGTTAGTATATAGTAGTTGGACAGGTGTTGATTGCTGCATCGAGATTTCAGGTATATATATAGCTGGTATTTTTATTTTATTCTTCCTACTTTGTCGTCCATAATTTTTCTACTATTTTAGCCTATTATTTGCAAGCTTATATTTTTCTCGAGTTCGTTCGAACATATATATTACTGGGTGTCCTACTTTAATATATTATGTTCATTCTTGATATTTCTTCATTATTGTGGATTCAGATATAGTTTAGCTAGTTTATATTTATTATACTTGACAACTTAGTACAACTAGGGTAAGTCTATTAAATTGGAAACTTATTATAGTCCGTATTAGCTGGCATGTTTGTGTTTTAGTTCCTATGTATTTTTGGAACTGGGATGTGACATATTTTTTGTAGTGGTCCATGCAGATCAGAATATATCATTTCGGTTACGTTACTGTATCGGACGAGCCTGCTCTAGGATAATGTATTAGATCTCAATCCACAACTGCTATAAAATTCCTTTGACTTCTACTATCGTCCTTGAACCTCATGTTTGTAGTCGAACAAATCTCTCTTGAACTCCTTGTGTCAAATTCTTGTCTTTTCCTGTGTCAAAAAGATGAACATCTGTGCTTAGTGATCTATTTTAATTATACTGTGTGATATGTGTAAGTTAGAAAGAATATTTTAGAAATTGATTATTTAAAGACGAGCAAGGTAGAGATAGACACCTATACTAGATGGACCGAGTAGGTAAGAGTGGCCTTCTTTTGCTATACAAATTCTCACTTTGAGAATATAAGAATCCATGCTTGACCAAAGTAGGTAAGGTGGGTAGAATTTATAGACATTTTCCTAATATGGAAGTAGAATAGAATACAAGACTTAACCCTAATGAGAGACCTTAGCACTGTTAGACCAAACCATGCTACCTATTGCCTAAACTAGATAGACTCTAGTTAAATAGAAGTCCACTTGATTCGCATGGGTTGATAGAAAAATACGAAAGGACCTCGATCATAAAGATTATAGTGAGTAAGAATACAATTTAGAGGAAGACACAGTTGGATTTAGATTGAATTGCAGTTACAAATCAATTATGTCACCCCCACTATCCTAGATAGGGCTATTATTTTCATTTATATTATTATATTGCTAGAATAATCATTTAAGTCATTTATTGAGAATGTTTCATTCATTGTTAGTTTAGCCTACTAATTGAACCTTAACTTGTGAATCCTATGAGACTAGACATGACCACTTTAGCCCACAACCTAGGATGAACACAATTAGCTTCATTTAAGTCATGTTAGACTTAGTTTAGACTAGAATTGAATCCCACACTTAGTGCACCATTAACTCTTTAATTAAGAGATGGTTCATGATGACTTGAGAGGGTAGATTAGACTTTTTCGAGGGGTTTTAGGGCTCCCTCTCTTTGTTGGTATTAAGAGCCTTTAATTCATCTTCTTCCTCATTAATGAGCCTCCAGAAAACCCTAGAATAGCCCCTTTCCATTTCCATGGATTCCTACCATTGAAACTCTTCCATATTCTTCCAAACTCCTGAAAAACCTTCATTCTTCAAGGCTAGGAGCTTGGAGATCCAAGAAGCTCGTAGGGAGGTGTCCAAGGAGGAGAAAATTGTGTCTAACTTGACACAAGAGCATTGCACAACGGATTTCATTAGAAAATCAACCAACAATAGGTAAAACCTTGCATTCTCATAGTTTTGAATCCTTCTTCATGCATGACACCTTGTAGGAGCACCCACAATGGTTAGGGATACCCATGGGAAGGTGAGCAAGGCTCTAACCTTCCTTTATGTGCATTTCACATGGGGTTTTTGTGCCATTCTTGGAGAAATCCGAGGAGAGCCACCAAGTGTTTGATGAAATACCCCATAGGCTAGTTTGAGCTTTTTTTTTCATTTTTAATGTTATATTAGGATAGATTATTCATTGTTTAGTCTCTCTAATGGTTTTCCTAATGAATTCCTATATATATATATATATATATATATATATATATATATATATATATATATATATATATATATATATATATATATATAAATATATTTTATATAAATATATATATATTTTATATATATATATATATATATATATATATATATTTGAGTTACATGTGTACATATATATGTATCATATATTGTAAACTATATATTTATAAAATATATATATATATATATATATATATATATATATATATATATAAAATATATATATATATATATATATATATATATATATATATATATATATATATATATATATATATTTGAGTTACATGTGTACATATATGTGTATCATATATTGTAAACTATATATGTGATTGTGTGTGTGTGGGTTTTGTGAGATGGGAATGTATATATATATGTGTATCATATATTGTAAACTATATATGTGATTGTGTGTGTGTGGGTTTTGTGAGATGGGAATGTATATATATATATATATATAGTGTCTTGATTCAGTCAGTTTGGGTCTGTTAGAATGAGTGTGTATGTGTGTTGTTTTGAGGGAGTAGTGGTGGTTCACTGTCATAGTGAACTCATTTTTGTAGTTGACCATTTGGCCATAGGCTTGTGTAGTGTGAGAGGGGTCGGGTTAGGTAGCAGCAGGTCAGAGTCTATAGACATGTGTGTGAGGGCTGATATAGGTATCAGAGTCTTGGGGTCGAGTACTACTCATTTGTAGAGCATTTTACCTGTAGAGCAACACAGCAGCAGTAGGGGAAATGGCTCGAGCATGCTGTGCAGCAGAGCAAGGCTGCAGTAGCTTAGCCATTCGATTTGGCTCTGTGCAGCAGTGCAGATGGCACTTGGTCCATTTTGGCTTGGCCATTGCATTGCAGCAGTGGCAAGTGGCTCGACTTGGCCACTTGGGTTATGTATGTATCAGAGGTTTGGGACATTTGGTTTGAGTATCAGAGGATTTGGTCATTGGCATATGTATCGGTTGATAGTATCTTGACCACTTGGCCATAGGATTGGGTTAATCAGTGTCTGATACTTGTTTGTATCAGAGGGTTTAGGTTGTGAATGTGTATGTATTAGTTAGTTAGATGTTAGTGTTAGCTTTGAGTGTATTAGTATAGTTAGTATCAGACTTGATAGGAGATGTTGGTATTAGATTTAGATAGGAGATGTTAGTTAGCATCCTAAGATTAGTGAGTATTGGTTGTTGTTATTTGTATCTTGAGTTAGGATAGCCCAATAGAGTGTCTTGGTGTCAGTAGAGTTAGTGTCCAGATTTAGGGTATATATCAGTTGGTAATTTCTGGGCAGATGAGTGATAGAGAGGAAGGATAGGACAGGGTTCAGTCCATTTTGGACTGAACCAGGTATATGTGTGTATCAGAGTTTTAGTTAGATATCAGAGTTTACTCTACTTATTACTTTAAGTATCCATTTCTTAGTATTTAGAGAGTTAGGATTCTTAGTATGTTAGGATACATGTTTGTTTAGTTAGTGTGTTAGGATGTTAGCTTGGGCTTTGGCTTGCCTGGTTTATATTGCACCTTGCGGCAGTTAGCCACAGCAGGGCTCTTAGCAGAGCATGCAGCACTCTTTGCATTACAGCAGGCAGTAGCATCAATAGCATGTAGCATCAGAATTAAAATCCAGTGGCAGATATTGCCCTGTTGCGCTAGGCAGTAGGGGATGACCTTGGGATATGGTTTAGGCCATATGGCCTTGGTTAGAGAGGGTTAGGTACCTCTCTATATTAGTTATATGTTAGAGTATGTATCCTAGGATGTTAGTTTAAGGATATTACTTAGATAGGTAAGGTAATGTGTATATCTAGGTATATAATTACCTATAGCCTAGGTAAGGACAGTTAACCTATAGCCTATAGCCTATAGAGTATTACCACTCTAGAGTCTAGGATATTATATATAAATATATATATATATATATATATATATATATATATATATGTGTGTGTGTGTGTGTGTGTGTGTGTGTGTGTGTGTGTGTGTGTCACTCCCCGTTCCCAGAATGCGTATTTTTATACATGTACAACTCATAAGTATTTATTTAGTATTTATCATGTATTATCCTGTATTTAAATTCCTATAATTTCATGTTAATTAATTATCTGCTCTTTAATTTTCATGTTAATTAATTTCTTGCAATTTTATGTCTGCAATTTTATTATCTGTATTTTATTCCCTGCTGTTATTTCCTGCTTTTAGTCTTGCTTATTTGGTTCGGCCTAGGATGGGTTTCTCGGGTTCATGGTGGATTAAACCCGGCCCAATAACCCCACCTACCACCACCCTCCCTATTTAAAGCTTTCATCTCCTTCTCTCTCTTCATTACTCATTCTCACCATTACTTCTTCTTCCTCTCATCACTCTCCACCTACCAGCAGCAGGAGAAGGCAAGTGCAATCTTGCTTCTCCTTTATCTATTTTTATGGATCATTACTCTTCCTCTCATGATCCTGAGAGAGTTTAGTGCTTGGCATTTTTGATTTCTGTGGCTTGTTTTCTCTAGATCTAAGTTGTTACATTTTCGGCTGTTCATGGGTTTTGATCTCCCAACTTAGCATGTCTTCTGGCTGGGAACTTCATTTTCTGGCTTGGGATGAAGGCTGAGTCACGCACACGTTCTTACGTGGCTGCGTGTATTTGTAGTCACGCACACGTCTCTACGTGTTGGCGTGTACTTTGAGTCACGCTCATGTTCTTACATGTTAGCGTGTATTTTTAGTCACGTTAACGTTCTCATGAGCGTGCGTGTATTTTTAGTCACGCTAACGTTCTCATGAGCGTGCGTGTATTTTTAGTCACGCTAACGTTCTCATGAGCGTGCATGTATTTTTAGTCACGCTAACGTTCTCATGAGCGTGCGTGTATTTTTAGTCACGCTAACGTTCTCATGAGCGTGCGTGTATTTTCAGTCACGCACATCTTTTCGTGCGTGAATTCTTAGTCACGCACACGTCCTTTCATGTCAGCATGAATTTTGAGTTACGCACCATCTTTGCATGCGTGCGTGGATTTCTTATCATTTTCTACGCCCATTTTCACGCTCACTCCTACTAGACTTGGCGTGACTTTTGGCCTTAGTATAGACTTGTTGGCGTGACTTTCTAACCTGGGTGTTTTTATTTGTTCTATAACTTATTCATTTAAGGATGGCATGATAATTCTCCTATTATATCCTTACGCCTTTTGTATGAACTTGATAAATCATGATATGTTAATATCATTAATACAGATTGTTATGTGTGATGTGTCATGTGTCTTGATTGATCCATGGATACCCAGTATGACTAGAAGTTAAACCCTGAGAGTTATAGGCTCGACCCCATGTAATACTAATTGATTTTCATGCCTTGTCACCATTGATAATGATTGTGACATTGACTAATAATTGATCATGCGTTCCTAATTGGAACTAAGAGACTGGCTAGTCGTCTTATTGAATTGAATGAATGAGACACGTTCATGTAATGAACTATTGTACGGGATTAGCCGATCCCGAATATTGGCATACAGGCACATGCAGGCTTCAAATTATTTATTTAGTATTTATTTATCTTACAAAAATAGTATGTGTACTTTATGGTCAAGGCATGATTACTCCGTGGTTAGATTTGATTGTTGCATTACGCTATATAAGACCTACAACATAGCCGCACGGGTATCGTTGTAGAGTTACGCATATCGTACCCCGTACAAAAGTACTCATTTGAATGACCATGATCCACGGCATGGAACTTCACTCAACGTAGGGACTATTAAGTTAAATAAAATAATGATGTCATGAAGAGAATGGATTCTCGAGTTCTTACATGGCAGCCCTCTTGGGACTAGTAGTGCCCGACAGGCCGGCTAGTTCCCACAGATACTGTAAATCTGTCACACGGGCAGGGAACAGTATCTGCTTATATTATTGTACATGCTATATTAACGGCGGGCGTCCCGCTGGGACTCGTCTAATTACATGATTGGCGTAATTGATTGATTGGATAGACTAGCCTTGCTCGCACATAGTAAGAACTGAGGAATCCCTATTTTGCATAATTCTCGGATAACTTGGGACTCACAATAGCAAGCCGTAGTAGTTGATTGGCCGTTCAAGATGATTTGTTTGTGTACTGTACCTACTCTGTTGCCTAACTAAGATGATCAGAATGTCAGGACATGACGGGCCAACTTCTGTCCTTGTTTAGTTGGGAGGTTGGTTCGAAGTGTCGTGATGTTATGTGAATCCTAGTGGGAAGCAGAGATCTATTATTATATTCTCTTACTTACTGGTTTAATCCTTCATATCGTGCTCCCTTGTGGTACTTGCTATTAGAGGTCTAACCTCTCTGGTTTTGCATGGCCAGATTTAGAGCCGGTTCCCGAGGATCCAGCTTACTTCTACCTCCAAGATGGTCAATACTAGGGGAATGATCGCAGGAGGACTCGAGTGGGTTCCTTACTTCACCACTCGTTTTGTTATTTACTTTATACTTAGTCGTTTGGCACCGACATGTTAGTCGGATTGTCTTGCACTTACTTTTGCATAATTGTAATTAAGTCAGACTGCAGTTGATAACAATTGTGTACACTTTGCTATACCATCTGGCTATGTTTTGTAAAGCCAGATCTCAAGAACATTTTGACTGAGCGTTTGGGATGCCTTACTGCTTTTTCTTACATGTTCTCTATTTCTGTTTCATTACTTGAATGATTGAGACAATAGATGTGAAGTGACCATAGTAAGACTTTCATGTAGTATGCACCCCCTCATCTGGTTAGACAGCATTGATCGTATTATACGGTATTCATCTACCCGTAATACGTAGCTGGCTGAGTCATTCTCCCGCTCTCCAGTATTCTGGTTATGGGGCGTGACAGTGTGTGTGGGGGGGGTGATAAGTAGGATATAAGTGTATAGGTAGGATAAGTCTTGATATAGGTTAACTATACTTAGATTTGAACAGGGTTGACCAAGGTTGACTATTTTGACTAGAAGTCAACTTTGAGTCAACATCTGACATTTGACCAGAGTTGACTAGTTGACCAAAAGTCAACTGTGAGTCAACACTTGACCTAGTTTGACCTAGATTGCATATCACACACTAGAAAATCATGTCTAACACGGTTAAACCCTATTTAACACATGTATATATCATCTTTAGGTCTGTGACTCCACTTTGAGCCTCGATTCATATTGACATCTCAGGACTGCAGATGAGTACATTCTCTGATAGTTTTTATTGCTTTGATATTTACTATATTTGTTCAGTTGTAGTGTTTTACTTGATTCTTGACACGAGGATACACGGACTAGTATACGTTGGATCCTGTCATGAGATATTATTTTCGGTTTACCTGGTATATGGGAACATTGTTCGATCTTGTTTTATATACTTGTATAGACACCGATTTGGGAGTGGGCTGCCCCCTGCTCTTTGAGTCCTGTGTCATGACATGTCATGGTTGGATCCATTATACTACTCGGGGATGGGGATTTATTAGAGGTTATGTGATAAATATCCCTCATGTAACTACTTGGGCATAGCTTCACCCTCGCCACACGTAGAGTGTCGCCTGACCTGATACAACTTGTGCATAACTTTCCATTTTGGCCGGCCTGATCATTTATACTACTTGTGCATAGCCGGTCAAATGGAACAGCCTGATCCGGACCCAAGCCGATCATATAACGCTCTAATATCTCAAGACACCATTTATATTTATATTGTACATCAGATTTTCCTGTACTGCTTTATATTCCAGTATTTCACACAATGACATGATATTCAGTATACCCTGTACTGTTTTACTTCCAGTCTTGATATTCTATCTTGTATTCTATTATAACTGTTTCTTATATTATTTGTCAATTCATTGGAACTGCGGTTGGCGTTTGTACTTCGTTCCAATCCTAACTAGATAACTATATTTTTCAGAGGACTTAGATAAAGATTGCTCGACCTTCTACGGGTTTTGCATTGATGGAGACTTTTACCAGGACTTATCTGTGGAGCCGGTGCTCGTAGAGGACGCACCGCCTGTAGTGACTTAAATTAGCTAGGCTTTGACTAGATTTGTATTCCAGCTTGAAACTTTGGGTCTGTAGAACTTATTTGGGATTGTATTATGTCTTTAAATTCTAAACTTGTGTTTGTGACTCTGCATCTATTTCAGACTATCTACTTTCATCTTTATCTCTATCATATTCGTGTTTATCTTCCTTAGATTCATGTGATTGAGTTGTGACTATATTCCTCCGTGCGGAGATGATAGGTTATATTTATTGTGCCTTAGATGTTATATGTTCTAGATGACCTATACAACATTCTACCGTCGACTCTGCAGCGTAGGCTGGACGTACCCACGTGCTCGTGCCCTAAATAGGGTGCGGGTCGTGACAAATTAGGAGTGCCAACTTCAAGGACAATAGTAAGTAGAGCCATCACATCGGGATAAAAGCGATTTGATGAAGCATGATGTTCCTAACTAGACAAAAACTTTTGTTGGAGTCATATTGTACTGGATTTTGTAGAATTTTCAAGTGGATGAGCATATATTAGGGGAATGAAATTTCCTTGGATAGTTGCCTAAAGGATCTACTCTAGAGAGATTATCTTAAATATTTGCTACTGGTGGGTCAGAATGTCACTAGGATAACGGAGTTGAAGCGCCAACTGGGCACGGCCTTCTCTATAAAGGATTTAGGCGCGACCTTCTCTATGACGGATTTGGGCGCAGCGAAGACTATTCTTGGGATGGAGATCAGCCGAGAGAGAGAGTCCAAGGTGCTACACTTGTCCCAAAAGAAGTACATTCATCGGATACTTCATCGTTTCGGGATGGACGGGTCGAAGAAAGTGAGTAACCCCCTTACAGCTCACTTTAAATTCACTGAGGAGCAATGTCCATCTACCGAGGGAAAGAAGGAAGATATGGAGCAGGTTCTATATGTTTCAACTGTGGGGAGTCTCATGTATGCTATGGTGTGTACGAGGCCAGACATCGCCCACGTAGTTAGCACATTTAGTAGGTATCTTTCCAATACTGGAAGGGTACATTGGAGTACGATCAAGTGGATTCTACGACACCTTCAGGACATTGCCGATTAGAGACTTTCCTTGGTAGTGACGAGCCAAAATTGGTCGGGTATACTGACGCTGATATGGATGGAGATGTAGACACGAGGCGATTGACTTCGGGTTATGTGATAATATTTGCTGGCGGAGCGGTATCGTGGCAGTCGCAGTTGCAGAAGTGTGTTGCCTTGTCGACGACAGAGGAAAAGTATATTGCGGCGACGGAGGCTTGCAAGGAGTTGTTGTGGATGAAGAAGTTGTTGCAGGAAGTGGGGCTAAATCAAGAGGAGTATACTTTGCTTTGCGATATCCAGAGTGCCATTCACCTTGCGAAGAACCAGACATTTCATAGTCGGTCCAAGCACATTGAGACTCGGTATCATTGGATACGGGATGTAGTTGAGAAGAATGATACGACGCTTGAGAAGGTCCATACTGATGACAATGGAGCGGACATGCTCACGAAGGTTCTACCAAGGGAAAGTTTGAGTACTGTAGGTGGATCATCGGGATGACGAGTTCCTCCACCTAGTTCTGAAGGGAAAGATTTGTTGGAGTGGATGTGATTCCCAACCTATGTGGAGAATATCTTGGAGTGCGACAAGTGCCATCCGTGTGTCGAAGAAGCTCGAGGAGTGCATCGATTGCCTATTTTGGAACATATATGGTATGCAAATATATGATTGGATTTCCATATTTACTTTGATCCTATATTTATGATCGGATCTTTTATATAGTGGCTTTTCATATAATTGGACTTCCAGTTATGGCAAGCCAATTATGAATGAATTTCTATTAAATATATGATTGATTCATATTGAAAGTTTCCATATATATTGGCCTTCAATGTATATATTACCAAAGGCTTATAAAATGTTGATCTATGCAAGTTGAAAAATATCTATAAAAAAAACAAGAGTGCTTTACAATATTTGAGAGAGTGAGAGAGGATTGATGACTGTTGTGAAGGAGAGATCACTTCGAGTAATTTTTTGACATCTCTTGTTCTTCGGAGTTCGCAATCAAATTTTCTTCTTTCAAGTGAGTTGTGGTGATTCGTGTTGGATCGGGAGGAGCTTGTAGAGGGTGTATTCTCTTTATTCCATTAGTGAAAGTTCTTCAGGGTTGGATTCCGATCGTCCCGTGGTTTTTTTCGCAATGGTTTTCCACGTCAAAAATCTTTGTATCTGCGATTGTGTTTGGTGTTTTTGGTTTGTGAGCTTTTGCTCGGTTCTCTCGCAGGACTTTTGTCACGCCCCAGAACCAGAATACTGGAGAGCGGGGGAATGACTCAGCCAGCTACGTATTACGGGTAGATGAATACCGTATAATACGATCAATGCTGTCTAACCAGACGAGGGGGTGCATACTACATGAAAGTCTTACTATGGTCACTTCACATCTATTGTCTCAATCATTCAAACATGAAACAGTAATAGAGAATATGTAAGATAAAGCAGTAAGGCGTCCCAAACGCTCAGTCAAAATGTTCTTGAGATCTGGCTTCACAAAACATAGCCAGATGGTATAGTAACATATACACAATTGTTATCAGCTGTAGTCTGACTTTAGTTACAATCATGTAAAAGTAAGTGCAAGACAATCCGACTAACATGTCGGTGCCAAACGGCTAAGTATAAAGTAAATAACAAAACGAGTGGTGAGGTAAGGAACCCACTCGAGTCCTCCTGCGATCATTCCTCTAGTATTGACCATCTTGGAGGTAGAAGTAAGCTGGATCCTCGGGGACCGGCTCTAAATCTGGCCATGCAAAACCAGAGAGGTTAGACCTCTAATAGCAAGTACCACAAGGAAGGACGATATGAAGGATTAAACCAGTAAGTAAGAGAATATAATAATAGATCTCTGCTTTCCACTAGGATTCACATAACATTACGACACTTCGAACCAACCTCCCAACCAAACAAGGACAGAAGTTGGCCCATCATGTCCTGACATTCTGATCATCTCAGTTAGGCAACAGAGTAGGTACAGTACACAAACAAATCATCTTGAACGGCCAATCAACTACTACGGCTTGCTATTGTGAGTCCCAAGTTATCCTGGAATTATACAAATAGGGATTCCTCAGTTCTTACTATGTGCGAGCAAGGCTAGTCTATCCAGTCAATCAATTGCGCCAATCATGTAATTAGACGAGTCCCAGCGGGACGCCCGCCGTTAATATAGCATGTACAATAATATAAGCAGATACTGTTCCCTGTCCGTGTGACAGATTTATAGTATCTGTGGGAACCAGCCGGCCCGTCGGGCACTACTAGTCCCAAGGGGGCTGCCATGTAAGAACTCGGAAATCCATTCTCTCCATGCAATCATTATTTTATTTAACTTAATAGTCTCTACGTTGAGTGAAATCCCATGCCGTGGATCATGGTCATTCCAATGAGTACTTTCGTACGGGGTACGATATGTGCAACTCTACAACGATACCCGTGCGGCTAGGTTATAGGTCTTACATAGCGTGATGCAACAATCAAATCTAACCACGGAGTAATCATGCCTTGACCATAAAGTACACATGCTGTTTTTGTAAGATAAATAAATAACAAAATAAATAAATAAATAATTTGAAGCCTGCATGTGCCTGTATGCCAATATTCGGGATCGGCTAATCGAGTACAATAGTTCATTACATGAACGTGTCTCATTCATTCAATTCAATAAGACGACTAGCCAGTCTCTTAGTTCCAATCAGGAACACATGATCAATTATTAGTCAATGTCACAATCATTATCAATGGTGACAAGGCATACAAGTCAATTAGTATTACATGGGGTCGAGCCTATAACTCCTCAGAGTTAAGTTCTAGTCATACTGGGTATCCATGGATCAATCAAGACACATGACACATTCCACATAACAATCTGTATTAACAATATTAACATATCATGATTTTATCAAGTTCATGCCAAAAGGCGTAAGGATATAATAGAAGAATTATCATGCCATCATTAAATGCATAAATTATAGAGCAAATAGTAACACCCAGGTTAGAAAGTCACGCCAAGTTTAGTAGGTTATACTAAGGCCAACAAGTCACGCCAACAAGTCTAGTCGGAGTGAGCGTGAAAAGTGATTCACGCTGGCACGCACAGTGTGAGCGTGAAGGGAAATTCACGCACTCATAAGTGAGCGTGAAGAATGATAAGAAATTCACGCACGCTCAAGTGATCGTGAAAAGGTGACAAGAAATTCACGCACGCACGCGAGACGTGAGCGTAACTCGAAATCCACGCTGGCATGTAAGGGCGTAAGCGTGACTAAAAATCCATGCACGCATGAAAAGACGTGTGCGTGACTCAAAATCCACGCACGCATGCAAAGACGTGTGCGTGACTAAAAATCCACGCAGACACGTAAGAACGTGTGCGTGACTGAACCTCTGTTCCAGCCAGAAATGAAGTTCCCAGCCAGAAAGCACGCCAGGTTGGGAGATCAAAACCCATGAACAACCGAGAATATAACAACTTAGATCTAGGAGAAACAAGCCACAGAAATCAAAAATGCCAAGTACTAAACTCTCTCAGGATCATGAGAGAAAGAATACTGAACCATAAAAATGGTTCTCCAAGCAAGAAGCAAGATTGCACTTGCCTGCTGATGGGTTGGTGGAGAGAGTGATGAGAGGAAGAAGAAGAAGTAATGGTGAAGAATGAGAGTTATGAGGAGAGAGAAGGAGATGGGGGCTTTAAATAGGGAGGATGGTGGTAGGTGGGGTTATAGGGTCGGGTTGAACCACCATGAACCCGAAAACCCTCCATGAACCAGAACCACAAGCAAGACTAAAGCAGAAAATAAATACAGGAATAAAATTGCAGGAAATAAAATACAGAAATAAAATTGCAGAAAATTAATAAACATAAAAATTAAAGAGCAGATAATTTAATTAACATAAAATTATAGGAATTTAAATACAGGATAATACATGATAAATATTAAATAAATACATTCAAGCAATGTACGTATTACAATACGCACTCTGGGAACGGGGTGTAACATCTCTACCCACCTTGAAAAAAATTCCGTCCTCGGAATTTCAAATTCAAGCAAGATAGAACCATCGGGGCTAAACCAATCTAGGTACAAGCAATTCAATCAAGCAATCATTTTACAATGTCCATAGCAAGTAACATATATGTAAAAATCTATCAATCTACGATATCAAGCAATTCTACCCATAAGGTGATAAGCATGAGGAATCAGGACAATCAAGGTATACAGAAAAAGATATACCTTGTGAGTCAAACAAGTGTGGATACCGTGATCGAATATCATCCTCACGTTCCCACGTTGACTCTCCTAAGGAGTGATGACCCCAAGCAACACAGACAAGACTAATTGTTCGGTTCTTGAGTATCTTCTCTCTTCGGTCCAAAATGGACACAGGCTGTTCCTCGTAAGACAGGTTGGTACCAACAACCAGCTCAGAATGATCAAGGATATGGCTTGGGTCCGATACATTCCTACGTAATTGAGATACATGAAACACGTCATGCACCTCTCGTAACGAAGGCGGGAGGGATAAACGATAAGCAACATCGCCTATCTGATCAAGGATAACAAATGGGCCCACGTACCGCGGACTCAATTTCTCGCGAACGCCAAATCTAATGACCCCACGAGTAGGTGAGATCCGCAAGAATACGTGGTCCCCAACAGAGAACTCTAACGGCCTACGATGCTGGTCCGCCCAATGACAATGCTGGTCCTGCGCAACTCGAAGTCGCTCTCTAATTCCCTTAACCACTTCAACTGTCTGAATAATCATTTCTGGGCCTAACATCTTCCTCTCTCCGATATCATCCCATGCAAGCGGTGACCTGCACTTCTTACCATATAGTGCTTCAAATGGCGCCATCTGGATGCTAGCTTGATATCTATTGTTGTATGAGAACTCGACTAAGTGTAGGTGGCTCTCCCAAGATCCTCCAAAATCCAAAGTGCAAGCTCGCAACATATCTTCTAAAGTCTGAATCATTCTTTCTGATTGTCCATCCGTCTGCGGATGGTAGGCCGTGCTAAATCTTAACTTGGTACCCAGACTATGATGTAAGCTCTTCCAGAAATGTGATGTAAAGCGGGTATCTCGATCCGACATAATACTGACAGGGATTCCATGCTGCCTGACTATCTGTTGTATATACAACTCTGCCAACTTTTCTGTAGATTGTCCTACTCTGAAAGGAAGAAAATGTGCTACCTTCGTAAGTCGGTCCACTATTACCCAAATAGCGTCCTTACCACTTGGTGATCTCGATAAACCGGTCACAAAGTCCATTGTAATATGCTCCCATTTCCATTCCGGGATAGGAAGCGGCTGTAATAACCCGGCTGGCCTCTGCTGTTCTGCCTTCACTTGCTGACATACCAAGCAACGGGAAACAAATCTAGCTATCTCCCTCTTCATCCCGTTCCACCAGAAATGCTGCTTGATATCTTGGTACATCTTGGTCCCTCCAGGATGAATAGAATACTGAGAACTGTGAGCTTCTGCCATAACTTCCTGTCTGATATCTCCACTAGGCACACATAGACGTGATCCAAACCTAAGTATACCATCTTCATGAATTCTCATCTCCTTCCTGAGTCCTGACTCATATTCTGCCCTAAGCTTCTGAATCCTTGGGTCTTGTGCCTGAGCTGCCTTGATCCTGCCTACCAAGTCGGATTGAACTTGCAGACTTGATAGAACTCCTACATCACTAGGAAGTATAACTTCGATGCCCATCTCCTGAAGGTCTTCTAAGATATGCCTCTGTGTTGTCAACATAAATGTGCCGCCTCTCCTGCTAAGAGCGTCTGCTACTACATTTGCCTTGCCTGGATGATACTGAAGCTCCACGTCATAATCCTTGATCAACTCCAACCATCTTCTCTGCCTCATGTTCAGCTCCTTCTGAGTAAAGATGTACTTCAGACTTTTATGGTCTGTGTACATGTCCACTCGGTCACCATATAAATAATGCCTCCATAGCTTCAGGGCAAACACTACTGCCGCTAATTCCAAATCATGAGTTGGATAATTCTTCTCGTGGTCCCGAAGTTGCCTAGATGCATACGCTATCACCTTTCCATGCTGCATAAGGACATATCCAAGTCCTTTACCTGACGCATCACAATATACTGTAAAACCTCCGGGTCCAACTGGCAGTGTAAGAATGGGTGCTGATATCAACTTCTGCTTCAAAGTCTCAAATGATGCCTGACATTCTGTCGACCAAACGAACGGTACATCCTTCCGGGTCAAGCGGGTCATGGGTGCTGAAAGCCTTACAAAGTCTGACACAAACCTTCTGTAATATCCTGCCAATCCCAAGAAACTCCGTACATCTGCTACGGTCTTGGGTACTGGCCAACCCTCTACTGCTTCTACCTTCTTGGGATCTACTGCTACTCCAGCTCCTGATATGATATGACCCAAAAATAAAATGTGATCCGACCAAAATTCACACTTACTGAGCTTGGCATACAACTGGTTCTCTCTCAGAACCTACAACACTTTCCTGAGGTGGTCTTCATGCTCCTCTTCACTAGCAGAGTATACGAGAATTTCTTCGAGAAACACAATGACAAACTGGTCTAAGTATGGCATAAAGATACGATTCATCAAATCCATGAATATTGCTGGAGCATTGGTCAAACCAAACGGCATTACTAAGAATTCATAATGTCCATACTTCGACCTGAATGCTGTCTTGGGAATATCTTCCTTCCGAACCCTCACCTGATGGTACCCTGAACGAAGATCTATCTTGGAGAAAACTCTAGCTTTGCTCAACTGATCAAATAAGTCGTCGATCCTGGGTAATGGGTACTTGTTCTTTACTGTTGCCGCGTTAAGCTTCCTGTAGTCAATGTACAATCTGGATGACCCATCCTTCTTCCCCACAAGTACCACTGGTGCTGCCCATGGTGACACGCTAGCTTGGATGAACTTCTTCTCCTTCAGTTCCTCTATATGCTGGTATACCTTGGCCTGCTCTGAATCTGCCATTCTGTAAACTTGATCTGATATCGGTTTAGTTCCTGGTGCCAATTCTATACTGAACTCAATATCTCTAACCGGTGGTAGACCTGGAAGTTCTTCGGTAAATACGTCTAGAAATTCTTCAACTACCTTCGGAATCTGAACTTCTTCCATTGCCGTTATTACTCCCTGCTCTTGCTGAGTTGCCTCTGATCTGACTAAGGTGAACCGCTCCATGCCTGGAATATCAAAAGATACACTCCCTCTATGATAATCTATTGTCGCATGACTGTCTTTCAGCCAGTCCATGCCAAAGATAACGTCGAAATTTCCAACAGGAAATTCTATCAACCGGGCGGGTAAGGAATGCCCGCAAACTACAACGCTACATGCTAAAATAACTCTACTAACTCCTACGAGCCCATTATCAGTGAGTATATTCAACCTCCCTGGCAATGCCTCGAACTCCATTCCTAGTCGTATCGCAAATTGTGCAGATATAAATGAATGGGATGCTCCCGAATCAAACAATGCTACTACGGGATATGAGGCAACGAGAATGTTACCTGCCACAACATCTTCCGATGCCAATGCCTCCTCCAAGGACAGAGTGAATGCTTGCCCTCGACCTCTATGCTGATTTCCATGCTGCGGCCTAGCCTGATGCTGCTGCTGGCCCCTTCCTTGATGATGCTGGGGTGGTCTATGCTGGTGTTGCTGTATCGACGGCCCCTGCTGCCGAAACATCTGAGCCTACGGTAGTAACGGACGCTGTGCCAACGGCCTTACTGCCACTGCTGGTCCTCGATACTGCCCTGCCCCTGGTGCTGGCAGAGCAGGAAACTGCTGTCCTGGTCCTCCTGACCTCGAATTCATGGGACATATGGTAACCCGATGATCTGGATTTCCACATATCAAACACAGTCCATTCAATATCCGACACACATCTCTAGTGTGCCCTATCTTTCCACAATAAGTGCAGCCCACCGGGGGTTGCTGGTTCTTCCTCTGTTGCTGTTGCTGCTGCCTGGGTGGTGGCACTGGTCCTCGTATCGCCACATCGTGGATACGAATGCCAGTGGATGGTGTTGTTGTTCGGGGCGCTGCTCCCCCTCCTCCTTCAATCTGACTGTGGGATCTCTTCTGACCCCCAGTCCTTGCCGCAAGCCTCTGAATGGTGATCTCATGCCTTCGAGTCGCCGTCAATACTTCGTCAAAAGTCTGGTAATTGTGCCCCTCTATCAATTGCAAGAGTTCAAGATGAAACCCTTGCTGAAACCTCATAGCCCTCTGGCTCTCTGTTGCTACCATCACTTGGGCGAATCTACTCAATCTGCAGAACTCCGCTGCATAAGCATCTACAGTCTTGCCGCCCTGCCTTAGGTTGATAAACTTCTGTTGTAGCTCAAACTGCGCCACAAATCCATAGTACTTCGTCTTGAATCTTGCAGTAAAATCGTCCCAAGCCACAGGACGTCTGATGCCCACTTCCTCTGATTCCCACAAATCATGTACGAGATCCTGAAGTAACAATTTCACTAGATCCACACGTTCTGCTGCGAGTACCTTAGCTGCTGTCAGAATAGCCTCCATATCCTTAAGCCATGCATCTGCTGAGATGGCATCCTCCGTGCCCTCAAAACGGCGGGGATTGTACTTGCAAAACCTGGCTGATGCTCCTGAATCAGTCCTCACTCCTCTTTCCAAATCCGTCTGCAATCCTTGGTTGAGTAGCACATTCTGCTCTTGTAGCTGAGTATGCATGCGTTACTGGGCCAACATCTGATGTTGCTGAGTAGCCATCATTCCTCTCATGATCTCCAGAAGGGCTGGTGTGTCCACTTGGGTAGGTGGAACTGTTGGTGGTGGTAGAACATCCGGATACTGCAATCCAGCTGCTGCTTCCACTATCACTTCTTCCTGGGTAGCCTCCTGAGGTGAGACTGGCCCTTGTTGCTGACCAACAGGGTCAGGTTGCCCATGTTGCCCCTGCTGCTGTCCAGCTCTGACCGATGCGGACGAAGTGCCCCTAAGAAAAGGGACAAGAGAATAATCAAACAACCGGACATGAAGGATCAATGAAGTCAAAGGATACCGGAATGTCAAGCAAGGGTTGAGAATAACGAATCATGAGATCAAGGGGGAAACACGTGTGATTGAGACATCCTATAAATCAAAATACCCCACAAGTCTGAAATCAGACCTGCATGTGCCACCACTAAAACCTTGTCACGCCCCAGAACCAGAATACTGGAGAGCGGGGGAATGACTCAGCCAGCTACGTATTACGGGCAGATAAATACCGTATAATACGATCAATGCTGTCTAACCAGACGAGGGGGTGCATACTACATGAAAGTCTTACTATGGTCACTTCACATCTATTGTCTCAATCATTCAAACAAGAAACAGTAATAGAGAACATGTAAGATAAAGCAGTAAGGCATCCCAAACGCTCAGTCAAAATGTTCTTGAGATCTGGCTTTACAAAACATAGCCAGATGGTATAGTAACATATACACAATTGTTAGTCTGACTTTAGTTACAATCATGTAAAAGTAAGTGCAAGATAATTCGACTAACATGTCGGTGCCAAACGGCTAAGTATAAAGTAAATAACAAAACGAGTGGTGAGGTAAGGAACCCACTCGAGTCCTCCTGCGATCATTCCTCTAGTATTGACCATCTTGGAGGTAGAAGTAAGTTGGATCCTCGGGGACCGGCTCTAAATCTGGCCATACAAAACCAGAGAGGTTAGACCTCTAATAGCAAGTACCACAAGGAAGGACGATATGAAGGATTAAACCAGTAAGTAAGAGAATATAATAGTAGATCTCTGCTTTCCACTAGGATTCACATAACATCACGACACTTCGAACCAACCTCCCAACCAAACAAGGACAGAAGTTGGCCCGTCATGTCCTGACATTCTGATCATCTCAGTTAGGCAACAGAGTAGGTACAGTACACAAACAAATCATCTTGAACGGCCAATCAACTACTACGGCTTGCTATTGTGAGTCCCAAGTTATCCTGGAATTATGCAAATAGGGATTCCTCAGTTCTTCCTATGTGCGAGCAAGGCTAGTCTATCCAGTCAATCAATTGCGCCAATCATGTAATTAGACGAGACCCAGCGGGACGCCCACCGTTAATATAGCATGTACAATAATATAAGCAGATACCGTTCCCTGCCCGTGTGACAGATTTACAGTATCTGTGGGAACCAGCCGGCCCGTCGGGCACTACTAGTCCTAAGGGGGTTGCCATGTAAGAACTCGGGAATCCATTCTCTCTATGCAATCATTATTTTATTTAACTTAATAGTCTCTACGTTGAGTGAAATCCCATGCCGTGGATCATGGTCATTCTAATGAGTACTTTCGTACGGGGTACGATATACGCAACTCTACAACGATACCCGTGCGGCTAGGTTGTAGGTCTTACATAGCGTGATGCAACAATCAAATCTAACCACGGAGTAATCATGCCTTGACCATAAAGTACACATGCTATTTTTGTAAGATAAATAAATAACTAAATAAATAAATAAATAATTTGAAGCCTGTATGTGCCTGTATGCCAATATTCGGGATCGGCTAATCGAGTACAATAGTTCATTACATGAACGTGTCTCATTCATTCAATTCAATAAGACGACTAGCCAGTCTCTTAGTTCCAATCAGGAACACATGATCAATTATTAGTCAATGTCACAATCATTATCAATGGTGACAAGGCATACAAGTCAATTAGTATTACATGGGGTCGAGCCTATAACTCCTCAGAGTTAAGTTCTAGTCATACTGGGTATCCATGGATCAATCAAGACACATGACACATTCCACATAACAATCTGTATTAACAATATTAACATATCATGATTTTATCAAGTTCATGCCAAAAGGCGTAAGGATATAATAGAAGAATTATCATGCCATCATTAAATGCATAAATTATAGAGCAAATAGTAACGCCCAGGTTAGAAAGTCACGCCAAGTTTAGTAGGTTATACTAAGGCCAACAAGTCACGCCAACAAGTCTAGTCGGAGTGAGCGTGAAAAGTGATTCACGCTGGCACGCACAATGTGAGCGTGAAGGGAAATTCACGCACTCATAAGTGAGCGCGAAGAATGATAAGAAATTCACGCACGCTCAAGTGATCGTGAAAAGGTGACAAGAAATTTACGCACGCACGCGAGACGTGAGCGTAACTCGAAATCCACGCTGGCATGTAAGGGCGTGAGCGTGACTAAAAATTCACGCACGCATGAAAAGACGTGTGCGTGACTCAAAATCCACGCACGCATGCAAAGACGTGTGCGTGACTAAAAATCCACGCAGACACGTAAGAACGTGTACGTGACTAAAAATCCACGCAGACACGTAAGAACGTGTGCGTGACTAAAAATCCACGCAGACACGTAAGAACGTGTGCGTGACTGAACCTCCGTTCCAGCCAGAAATGAAGTTCCCAGCCAGAAAGCACGCCAGGTTGGGAGATCAAAACCCATGAACAATCGAGAATATAACAACTTAGATCTAGGAGAAACAAGCCACAGAAATCAAAAATGCCAAGTACTAAACTCTCTCAGGATCATGAGAGAAAGAATACTGAACCATAAAAATGGTTCTCCAAGCAAGAAGCAAGATTGCACTTGCCTGCTGATGGGTTGGTGGAGAGAGTGATGAGAGGAAGAAGAAGAAGTAATGGTGAAGAATGAGAGTTATGAGGAGAGAGAAGGAGATGGGGGCTTTAAATAGGGAGGATGGTGGTAGGTGGGGTTATAGGGTCGGGTTGAACCACCATGAACCCGAAAACCCTCCATGAATCCGAACCACAAGCAAGACTAAAGCAGAAAATAAATACAGGAATAAAATTGCAGGAAATAAAATGCAGAAATAAAATTACAGGAAATTAATTAACATAAAAATTAAAGAGCAGATAATTTAATTAACATGAAATTATAGGAATTTAAATACAGGATAATACATGATAAATATTAAATAAATACATTCAAGCAATGTACGTATTACAATACGCACTCTGGGAACGGGGAGTGACAACTTTCTGGTTTGGGGAAACGGTTTTCGCACTTCATTCCCAACACCTATGACCCCGAAACCCCCTCAGCTTATGTATCTATGTATATCGAGTATATATAATTAACTATTAAATGTACCAGTATTACACTTTTTTAGGCAAAATACAACTAACTATTATTATTTTTAATTTTTTGGAGCCAATATTACTACTTTCCACTCTCTATCGGGACTGTCCAGCACTTGTAACTCATGTGGAAAGCAGCACGGATATCAAACTAGGCCTACAGGGTTGGAGCCTCCAACCGTAAAGACATGTATCTATGTGTGGGTTGTAATCGAAAAAATCTCTTATCTGGACTCTCTCTCTCTCTCTCCAACTGTTAAAAAAATAGATCTCGTAATTTATTTTGTTTATAAACTTAGAATATTATTCTCCTCTCTCTCTCTCTCTTCTTGATTTTTTTTATATCTTACCTTTTCTAATCAGCTAGTATGTAAGTGTAAGCAACAAGACAACTATGGGTGTGCATCGGTCGGTGGTCGACCTATTTGGTCCCAACCGAAGTCGAACCGAAGTTAATCGGTTTGAAAATAAACAAAACCGAACCGAACCAACCAAATGGTCGATTCGGTTTTGAAACCGACCGACTTGGTTCGGTTTGGATCGGTTCGACTTGGTCGGTTTTGTCACATAAAAAATGGACTATATATTTTTATTTTTTTTGTGAAACCTCAATCAATTTGCACTTTGCAACAATAAATACAATTCAGCAGCTTCAATTCAACTTGCGCTTTGCAGGTGGAGGAAAATGCCAATTATACATATAAAAATTCGTATACATTAAACCAAAAGCCCCTTTCATGTGCACAGGAGCAATTAGAAAAGAATAGGAGCCGCCAACACTCCTCTTTGAGACTAGAGAGAGAGCTCTTTCAACTTCAACTTGATAAATGGCTATAATGTGAATAAATGAACCAAACCGGTATAATACAACCCAATGAACCCATACCCAACCGGCCAACCCTAACTATTTAACAAGGATTTGGTTCGGTTCGGTTTAGACGGTTTTTGGCATAACCAAACCGTGAACCGAACCGAACCGGTCGGTTTTGAAAAAAATGAAGCCGAACCAAACCAACCGAACCATCGGTTCGGTTTAAAACCAATCAGTTCAGTTTGACTTGGTTCGATTTGATCGATTTGACTTAATTGTGCACAGCCCTAAAGCCAACATCGGTCTGTACTATACTACAAATATTCTTTGCTTTTACTTCCAGTGCTCTTCCAATTAGTTACTTTTGTTTTTAGGTTATATTATTTCTTTTAGACTTTTTTATTAATTTGTTTGTTTGAATATTCAAATTAAAAATGGATCATATTTTTGTGACGGCATTTCTGTTTTTAATAATATATTTAATATTTTTGTTATTAATTAGATACATACAAATGGTTAGAAAATATATATATATATGAAAGTGGGTATCAAAAGTGTGATAAAAAGAAAAGAAAAGAAAAAGTAGACGAGTTTATTCAAACTAAAAAAAAGTTGCCATGGAAAAATTCATCATCAGTTAAAAAAAAAAAAATCAAACAAGTAATTGTGAATATAAAAATAATTCATGAATTTGCAACTTAAAAAGGCAAGAAAAATGAACTTCAATTCAGAAAAAATTTATTAAAAAAATAGAAAACCCATCTCTCTTAAAAAAAGGTGGGTATCAAAAGCGTGATAAAAAGAAAAGAAAAGAAAAAGTAGACGAGTTTATTCAAACTAAAAAAAGGTGCTATGGAAAAATTTATCATCAGTTAAAAAAAAAAATCAAACAAGTAATTTTGAATATAAAAAATAATTCATGAATTTGCAACTTAAAAAGGCAAGAAAAATGAACTACAATTCAAAAAAAAAAATTATAAAAAAATAGAAAACCCATCTCTCTTAAAAAAAAAGATCTCATATCGAATTCTCGTCTAAGGCTCCGATTTTTTTTTTTTTTTGAGACGACCCTGCACGTAAGCTAAATAATGACTACCAATACATATATTGCATATGGTCTACTTGATAGACAAAGAACGTATAAAATGTGCATGTTTTCTGAATTAAGAAAGTCCATTACCAATTTTCTTTTTCTTGAAATAGTTTGAATAAGAATATTCAACAGCATTGTAAAAGTCCATTACCAATATATTTTTTTTTTCTTAAAATAGTTTGAATAAGAATATTCAACAACATTTGTCTGGTTGTCAATTGGAGGGCATGTATAAGCTATTGGGGGTGGGAGGGAACGTGCACGTTTGAATAAGAATATTCAACAACATTTGTCTGGTTGTCAATTGGAGGGCATGTATAAGCTATTGGGGGTGGGAGGGAACGTGCACGCCATGTCCGGTCAAGCCTGGCCCACATTGGGAAGGTTCAAATAACTCCAAAATAACAACTATGTTCTACGTTCGAGCTCTCTAGCCTAGTGGTATTAGAGCGGACACCCGGAGGGGCCGGCAAGGTTCGAGCCCCCCAATTGTGTGTGTGAGTGGAATTTCAAAAAAAAAAAAACAACTATGTTCTACCATGTGTCCTCCAAGACCCGAACACCAACCACATGGGGAAGCAAAATATATTCGAAGGAGCATCTTATGCTTTATATTACCAAACTTTGTGTCTTGTGATGAATCGAGATTAGAACATTCTCATGTAGGTGAAGTTGTTACGTATCTTCAAGGACGAAACCATAAAATCGAATTTGGGTGAGTTGGAGTGGATTGGAATAGACTAAAGACATAAAAAAAAAAAATCAAATTTTTTTTATATACATCAAAAAATAGCAAAAAAGAAAATGTGGGGGTGGGCTGGAGCCCATTCCAGTCTCCTATATATGGGTACGCCCTTGAGTGTCTTAATCAATGTTGTAAAAATCGGACCGGACCGGCGGTTGGACCGGGTCCAACCGGTTTAAGCCAAAAAATCGGTCCGATTCGACTAAAATCGGATCTTTTAAAGAACTGTCGGTTTTTTGTCAAAATCGGGTTCAACCGATGAACCGGCCGAACCGGTTCACAATTGAACCGGCCAATTTTGGTTATTTTTTATTGTAAAAAAATTTAAAATAAATTATCATGTAAAATTTGGACCATTTGATTCTTTATTTGGTTTTAATCGACCTTATAGTTGTAAAATTAAACCGAACTAACATACTTATGACTAAATTATACTAAATCAAGAAGTAAATATGGATATTTTATCTATTTGAACCAAATTAAACCAAGTCTATTGAACTCCAATTGAACCCTGGTTGAATCCCGGTTGAATTCCGATCCGACCTATACCAAAAAATTTTGGTTCGATCATTGCTCCGGTTTTTAAAACATTGGTCTTAATTTTTTTTTTTTCACGCTTTAAACCCTTTTGATGCACCTCCATATTCAAAAGTAACCCCTCCTCCCTATGGGAACCTCAATCTTGGGAGTAGTATGGAAATGAAAGAACATTTGGGTTTGAGTGAAATCAAGTAGTAGTTG
This sequence comes from Iris pallida, assembly GCA_029216955.1. Lineage (NCBI taxonomy): Eukaryota > Viridiplantae > Streptophyta > Magnoliopsida > Asparagales > Iridaceae > Iris > Iris pallida. Next base: position 741,984 of record JANAVB010016000.1, read on the forward strand.
TATTGATGAACATAGGAACGGTACTCATGCCATTTACCAAGAATAGTCTTTTACTTTCCTTTTCTTTGTTCTCAAAGTAGAGTAGAGCTCAAAAGAGCATGAGGCAATTAAACTAAGGAGAGTTAATTAATAGACAGCAATGTATAGTTTTCACCAAGAAGAGTGTGTGAAGCATGGATGGATAGTGCATCATCATCATCATCATCATCATCATCATCATCATCATCATTTATATCTCCTCATCATTGGTTATGATGTTTCATCAACCAAAAAAAAGTATCATCATTATTTACTAGCAAAATCTCTCCAATTATTATGAAATAATTTATATGTAAGGATCATGAAATCGTATTTCTCTAGTATCAACTAGTATTTTTTAAAAATCGGACAAGAAATTGGGTCAAGTCAAACCGCCGGTTCAACCAAAGGGTTAACCTAAGTGGCCCAAATTCATTCTCTTCTATACACTGATTTTTAAAAAAATTATTCATTTACAACCGATTTTTAACAAAAACAATGGGTCAACACGCACTCGGCCCGAAAAAGCTATCGGTTCACGGGTCAACCGGTTTAACTGGCCGGTCCGGTCAATTTTTAAAACACTGGTATCGACGTTAACTTATAACCCACAACACAGGGGGGAGGGGTATGTTGGCCCATTAAGCCATAGTCAAACCAATTTCGATAATTGACTTAGGGCCTGTTTGGATGCCCGGGAGTCGGAGGAAAGTGGGATGAAAGTCCCACTTTTGTTGAAACTCGATTGAGTTTTAGTGTTTGGATGAAGAAGAAAACTAGGTTGCAGCTGTGTTTCTCTGACACAAATGAGTTCCTGTCCCCCTCCATCTCTCCACATTTCACTTGCAACCAAAAAGTGAGGGAGGTGGCTGGAAAGTGGTAGAAAAAAAAAGGGAAGGGCCAGATCTGACGCTCCTGCTCGACACGGCGGTGCTCCATCGTCGGTCGTTGACACCGGACCTCACCGCGAGCTGGACGACGCTGGGGACGCCGCCGTCAACGCCGGAGCTCCACGGAGCTCCCGTGAGCTGGACGACGCTGGAGACGCCGTCGTCGACGCCGCCGTCGACGCCGGAGCTCCACACGAGCATTTTCTCGAGCTGCGGACGACGCCAGAGCTCCACGGAGCTCCCCGCGAGCTGGACGACGCTGGGGACGCCGCCGTCGACGTCGGAGCTCCATGCGAGCATTTTCTCAAGCTGTGACGGCGCCGGAGCTCCACGGTGACCGGGCTTTTGGCCTCGAGGGGGTGGAGGTGGTGTTCCGTGATGGTGGTATTGTGGTTGTGATGGTGGTAGCAGTGTTGACGGTGGTAGCAATGGTGAAGGTGTTGGTGGTAGTTTGATATCGTGTGGAGAGAGAGAAGAATGGGTGTGAGAAAGAAAAATGTGTGTGGAGAAAGAAGACTCCAGAATGCTCTGGGTCTTCTCATTTGATAGTTAATTATTATTATTGTTAATTATTATGGTAACAAATTTTATTATTATTATTAGTAATAATAATAATAATAATATTATTATTATTATTATGATTATTATTAAATTATTATTCTATTTGTTAAAATGGTTGTGAAACTCAAAACATAATTTTTATTCCTTTAATATATACAAAATAAGAAGTTGGGGGTAACCATACCTAGGTTTACCACATCTCAAAAAAAATTTACTTTCAACAATCCAAACAACCGAACTACTTTTTTTCCACTTACAACTACCATCCAAACACCAAACCAATTTTTATTCCACTTGCAGCAGACAAAAATTACTCCATCCAAACAGATTTTGGAAAGTGGCACTTGCCGCAAGTCAACGGAAACTCAACTTGCTGCAAGTGCCACTTTCACACTTCCAAAGAGTTACATCTATCCAAACAGCCCCATAAACTCCGAACTTGATATGAAAAGAAACAAGAAGTGTGCAGAAATCGTCTTCATAATTGTTTCACATTTATTCTGTAATTTTCTTTTATTGAGTCTAGATTGACTTATGCGTCGGGATCACTGGCATCTAGAAAGATCAAATCCTAAAACCTATCCTGATCCAGTTCTCCTAAACCAAAACTTGATTCACTTAAACCAAATCCATACAAAAACCAACTCAGGTTGACTAGAAACCAAGGCAACCGAACTCGGTCAGAGTTCTGCCCGAACTCGGTCCCCTGGGATTTTTCCTGGTCAGCAGCATTACCTATTCTTTTGGATCACCAACGTTCAAAATTAAGAACGTTAGGCTACCGAATTCTTCCCGAACTCTGTCCTAGAAAAACCTATAAAAAGAGAAAAAATTCTCATTTATATTCACTCATTTATTCTTCATCTTCTCTATCTATTCCTAAGCTTTCTATTCAAGTTACAAAGCTTTAATCTTCAAATCTCCAAGAACAACCCGATTCTTCTAAGTGTCAGTGGTTTTCGACTATGAGTATTTGAGTTGTACAAAGCTTGGCATATAAAAGCTTTTCTCAGAAAAGGAGTTGTTGAAGTTTGATCATGGGCTTCGGATAAAAATACGACGGTGTTGAAGTTGGTGTGTTCTTCGGAGTAAAGCACGCGGTGTAATCTCTATTCAAAATAGTGGATTATAGCGAGCAAGAGTTCTCGCGAACTAGACTAGTCCTCTCAGAGGGAAACCAGTATAAACCTGTTGTGTCTGCGTATTGCTTTCTTACCTCTACTATTTTACTGCTTTACTTGTATTATATTTGATTGATCATTTACTTCACTTGCTTAGATAATTTTTAATTGGTAATTATTTTTTGCTGCACTCTATTCACCTCCCTCTAGAGGTGCCATCGATCCTACAATTGGTATTAGAGCACAGATTATCTCTAGTCGGACTAAAACTCCTTGAGATATGGCATCCCTATATCCAAGCAATGTTGAAGGTCAATCAACAAATATAACACCCCTATTTGATGGCACAAACTATACGTATTGGAAGACACGGATGAGCTTTTTTCTTAAGTCTCTTGATTTCGATTTATGGTCGATTGTTATGAATGGATATAAGAAACCACTACCTATTATGGTAGAAGGTGTTCTAGTTGAAAAACCATTCGACAGATATACCGACAGTGAAAAGAAACAAGCTAGTCTTGATGTGGAAGCCATCAATGCATTATTTTGTGCTGAATATAGAACTGAGTTCAATAGAGTTTCTACATGTGTCATATCTCACGAGGTTTGGAAACTTCTTGAGGTTACTCATGAAGGTACTTCACAAGTGAAGGAGTCCAAAATCTTAAGACTAACACAAGAGTATGAGGCCATCAAAATGAAGCATAATGAGACAATTACAAATATGTTTACTCGGTTCCTAGATATTGTTAATCCTCTAACTTCCCTTAGAAAAGAATACAAAAACCATGAGAAGATTCGGAAGGTGCTTCGCGGACTAACAAAGAACTGGAATCCTAAAGCGACGACTATTATTGAAGGAAATGATCTCACAGTCATGACTCTTGAAACCCTTATGGGAAAGCTTATGACGCATGATCTAGACCTTTAGGATTTTGAAGAGTCGGCTCCAAAAGAGAAGGTGATAGCATTCAAAGCTAACCACAATGTAGCCTCTAATGATGAAAGTGAGACAGATTACTCAGACAACGAACAAATGGCCCTTATGACAAGAAACTTCTGAAGATTCCTCAGATATGAGAAGTCGAATAAGAAGAAGGAAGATTCCAGAGACGATGAAGAACCTATATGCTTCAGCTGTAAAAGAATTGGACACATCAAAATGGACTGACCTGTTATAAGGAAGCAAACATGATCAGACAAGCAAGAGAAGATCTACAACTAGAAAATATGCCAACACTAGCATCTGGTGTGAAAGCGAAGCTAGTGATTCTGAAGAAGAAAAGAACCTCGTAGCTCAGCCAACCTATGCTTCATGGCAACAGATGTTAAGGTAATTACAAACCCTCTCTATGAAGAATTTATATTTGATGAATTTTATGATGCTTTTACTGGTCTATTAGAAGATCAGAGGAAAATGATAGATATGTACAAAGGTGCTAAGAAAGAGCTAAAATTTATACAATCTGAGGTTTCAAAGCAATCTAGAATGCTAGAAGATATTAGATATTCTTCTAGTGACACAAATGAGATTATTTCTTTGAAGTTAAGCTTATATGAAGCTCTTGAAAAGCTTGAGAAAGCCAATCAAGAAAATATAAAACTTAACGATCTCTATGAACTAGAGAAAAAGAAGTATAACATTGCTGCTCAGAGAGTAAATGCACTCACGGCCAAGTACAATAAAGCCTGTGATATATCTAAAAAGTTAGAGATCAAACTGGGCAAACAGGTTTCTAAACCTATAGCTCAGGTGAACACAAAAGATAAACACAAGCACAACACAGCCAACACTGTTAGAACTGTCAAAAGCCATGCATATATGTACATCTTTCCACACAAGAAGAAGACATACACATCTTCAAAAATTCATATACATGATCTTCGAACTGCACCTAGCACTGACACTTCTGCCACATGTCACTATTATGGTATAAAAGGACATGTATCACCTTAGTGTAAGATTAGAAAGCTAGTAGATATGAATGTGTATGTATGGGTTCCAAAAAATAACATATCAGGACCCTCAAGAAAGTGGGTACCAATGGTTACATCTTCAACTTGCATTGTAGGTGGACCTTCCTCCTCCCACTAGAAGCAAATGGATACTCGATTGTGGTTGCTCCAGGCACATGAAAGGTGATAACGAATTGTTTGCAACTCTATCGATGAAGAAAGAAGGCTATGTCTCCTTTGGGAATAACCTTAAAGGTCATATCATTAGTATTGGCGACATAGGTACTTCTCCCTCACCTATTGTTAAAGATGTATGCTTAGTAACAGAATTAAAACATAACCTATTAAGCATTAGTCAACTAACTGATCATGGTTATGGAATTAATTTTGTTAAGAATAAATATTTTGTTTATGATAAATCTTCTGGAATAATCTTCTTTGAGGGAATAAGAGAGGAAATATATATGTACTATATATGTCAGAGAAGACTGACAGTACAGGGAAGTGTTTGTTCACAACTCAAGACGAAAGCTGGATATGGCATATGCGTCTTGGACCAAGTAGAGGCTTACCCGGAATAACTTTCAAGAAACTGGTAAGAGACTTACCCGAAATAATTTTCAAGAAAGACATGGTCTGTGCCGAATGTGAAAAGAACAAGGCATCTAGATCATCTTTCAAATCAATAAACGATGTAAGTACCTCTAGACCCTTGCAATTACTTTATATGGACTTATTTGGACCAAGTAGAGTCGCCATCCTTGGCGGTAAGCTTTATACTTACGTGATAAGTCGATGACTATTCACGGTATACTTGGGTTTACTTTCTTGCAAATAAGAATGAAGCATTTTCTGAATTTGTATCTTTTTATAAAAAGGTGCAAAATGAGAAAAGATTCGTGATTACTCGGATTCGAAGTGATCATGGAGGAGAATTCGATAACCATGAGTTTAAATTTTATTGTGATTCAAATGGATTATCACATGAATTCTCTTGTCCCAGGACTCCTCAACAGAATGGTATTGTGGAGAGGAAGAATAAAACTCTGTGTAAGCCCCATGATTTTTGGATTTTATTTTTAATTATTTTATATGGATATTTTAAATATTAAAGTCAATAATGACTATGATAGTAGTTTATCGTAGCTTTGACTTTTCAAGCACAACAAATGTTGTTTTCTCAAATCCATTTCCATATTGGAATTCTAGACTCGTCCACCTTCAGTTGATATACCATGTCTCATCCAAATTTGCTTTTCAATATTCTTTTGGCTTCGCACAATTTCGGGTCAACTTAGGCTATTTGATCATTTATCGAAATTCTAGGCCCAACTTCTAAATTAATTTTGGGACTTAACATAGATCGAAACCGTATGACCCAATATATGGTTTTGATCTATTTTGAGTCTACAATGCACATGCATCGGGTGTACCATCCAACCAAGTTCCCATGTGCTACTTATTTGTAAATGGCACATGAGACACATTAAATTAATTTTCGGGTCCAATTTGACTAGTAATGCTACTTGGACCCTAACCTAGTCAATCCTACTACTTAAAGCCTAACTAGGGGTACCAAAACCAAGTATACATATATTTCAGAGAATTTTAAGGATTAAATTCAGCCATATACAATATTCCCTTATATCTTTGACTTGGTCAAACTACTATCCAAATTAGGAAACCTATTAATAATAGTATGATTTGGAGAACCAAATCATATCCAAATTAGATCAAACCAAAGATCATGCCCTAGTAATATATATACCTATCAATATGCAATATACCCTTATATCTAGACATCGATACCTTTTCGACGCATATCTGAAAGTTAGGTTTCGCATCCGTTTACTATTTTAAAAAATTTATGACATTTGCCGTATCACCGAACTCCGAAAAATTATGCTTTCCTTGTGTCCAAAAGTGTCAAAACTCTATAAAACCCTATTAAATTTTATGTTGTGCAAAGTTTAACATTATAAATACTACTTTAACTAATTTTTGGAATTTTTATAGAATTTATTAATTTTATTTAATCATTGTTCGGGATTAAATTAATGGATTGAATTCAGGAAGTCATATGTGGCATTGACATAAGACCTCTTGTGAAAGGGTTCCCTATTGAAAATATAATTATAGAAATATATAAGTATTTATAAATAAATTTCAGAATTTAAATATATTATTTGTTATAATTGTAAAGTATTTACGAGAGGTTTTGGTACCTATATGTACTTATATAATAGATGCAGTGTCGTAACAACGTTATGGCAACTAGGAGGCGTAGACACTCATATAATTTATATATGGTATTTTGATATAGAATATTAAATATATTTTACTATTATATGTGAGCTTGGGAGGATCGACAAGGACACTGGAGTTGGTCAGGACCACCCGCAGACAGAAATTACAGGCAAGCGTGCCTTGTCTTCGTTACAGATTATTTTTTCTGTTTTGTTGTTCCTTTTTTATTAGCATTGCATGACGTAGGACGTTGATACTTAGTGTCCATTTATAGACGGGTGCTGATGTCATGATAGTGACATCGAGTATTGACATTAGGCATTACGTACATACTGATGTATCTATTGATACGATTGACCACAGGATACCAACACATTCATGATGCGAGGTTTACATGACTATTCGTGGTATTGATCTCGTGTTAGCATTCTAGACTTCTTTATCAGTATTGCTTTTATTTTCGAGATGACTGTACAGACTTGACATTGCTAAATTCTAGTCATAGGGATTGGGAAGAACTTGACTACAATATCAGACCTATTATCGTGTGGCCCATTATTTAGTGACATTTATCTCTGTAGCAGAGTAAGGGATTATCATTGTCGATAATTGATTGTCCTTGGTGCCACGACACAGGTACTGGAGACAATAGCCTGCTGAGGTGCTAGTGAGCCTTAGTGGAAGGGGTCTGGTATTCTAGAAAAGTATCTCACTTGCATAGCACATAGACGGATACAATAGATTGCCTTAGTTCATATTTTTATTTATGTACCTTGGCATTTATATTATGTACCTTGCTAGTCCCCTGAGGACCTGGCTATTTTCCAGGCTTAGACGATGCTGAAGACTACCCGAAGATTTATGATTTGGGAGCACAGACTGGAGACGTACCAGTACAGGAGGAAGAGATAGTATTAGAGGATTTCTCGTTATCATGTTACCTTCATATTTAGATTTTTTTATATTATTCTTTTTTTTCTTTTCATCGGACTTGTAGTTGATTTTTACTCTATTTCTATCTCTGTGGTTTCAGGATGTTTTACCCGCACAGACTTCATTACTTTTATTGCTGGATATTTGAGACATTTTCTTATTTATTCTAGATCTCTTTGTGGACTCCGTGGATGTGATTTTATGTATATACCTGTGGAATATGTTGTATTTCTGGGAGTTATCATGATTTACAGCTTAAGTATTTCGCTAATGGGCTTGTTGTGTAGCTTGGCCCATTAGTAAAGTGATGTGGCATATATTCGTATTTCTGGTCCTACGTATTTTGGGACTCGGGCATTACATATTTTTTTGGTGGCCTATGCAGGTCCACGTTAAATCACTTCGGTTATGTTATTGTATCGATGTGAGCCTACAATTAGAATAGAAAAGATCCATAGGATCACATCCACATGCTTGATACCGTCCTTGACTTCGTTTCGAACTCTCACTTGAATGCTTGGTTTCCATCCAATTAGATTTTGTTCTACCATAATCCTTATTTATTTATGCTAATAAGACGAATCTTCGTATTGGACGTATCTTCCCCTTACTATCACATCAGAAAGGGCACAAACACTAGAAGCCATAAGTGAAGGTGGAGTCTTCGTGAATTTTGTGAAGTCGTAGTGATACCTAGGATTGTCGCACTACTACGAGCCTGCTACCAATTAAGGAGTAGTACTTGAGGATACATCCACAAATAGGATTATAGACTTCTTTCAAACTCTCCAGTATGAATGTTTTCATGTTATCTTCTTGTTTAACATGATTGCTTTTGTGTTCTTCCCTACTCGAGATTTGACTAAACCCTTCCATATTGACTTCTTGAGTAATTATTCTCGTGCTAAGTTGTTGGAAAGTGTTTTATGGATTGGTCCAAGGAAAAGTTTGAGAAATTATATTTAACCTTGTATTACAAAATCAAAGTTTTTGTAGCCATAGAAATACTGGCGAGGCAGGACTTCAGATAACGGCATCATGGCTATATGTTTCTCGAATTCTACTTGACCTATATCCTATGCATGTTGATCTCTCCTCCTGTATTTCCATAAAAATTTAATTCAGAAATCTTTATGGATTTGGCCATGATAAGCTCAAAATCTGTATTATTTGGCATGACAGATGTGCACTGCAACCATCCATCGTATTATGGAACAAAAAGGTTATTTGTAGCCAGATGCACACTGGTGTGGCAGTAACTTCATGTGACATAATTATGGAGATATATAGTTCTCGAGTCCTACCTAAACTACATCCTATGTATCTTGTTTGGCCTCACATCGTTCTTGGAAATAATTTGACAAACCTTTCTGCTTTGCTTGACACTACCGTTGTTTGAAGTTGGTATATAGGTTTGTTTGACCCAACCTTAGGTTCCTATTACTTTCTACTTATTAAATGACTAAAATAGTTAAAACCTTGTATTTGTATCATAGAATATAATTAAGCTAGATTATTGGGGTGAAGTTGAAGTTGGGTAGCTAGAAACGGATAAGTTTTTTAGAGATGGATCCTAGTAAGATTATGAGTCGAGTATGAGTGCTTGGATATCAGATGGTAGAGTCTACTAGGGGAATTTTGTAGGAGTGAACTAACGAGTATCATTGAATAAGTTATAATGCTATACCTACGATAGAATGGTACGACTAGTGGCATTAGAATTCTTCTGTAGTAAACACCTTAATCCCTTTGTCTCCCTAGCTTATTTTTTGAAAAGCATCTTAGAGTTGTGTTGGGAGTATTGAGGAGAAAGATTGTATGCCAAGCTTAGTAAGTATGAATTTTGCCTTGATAGAGTTCCTTTTCCTGGACACATTATCTCGGGAATAGGACTTTCAGTTGATCCAAAAAAAAAGCTACCGTAGAGTCTTGGCCGACACCAACATCGGTTGCAGAATTTAGGAGTTTTTTTCGGACTTGTAGGGTATTACAGCAGGTTCGTAGAGAATTTCTCACGGATTGTAGAGCCGATGACACGGTTGACCCGTAAGGATCAGGAGTTCCAGTGGATAGAAGATTGTCATAAGGCTTTTGAAGAGTTGAAGAAGAGGTTGACCTCAACACCTATTTTGATGCTTCCTTCTGGATCGGGAGGATTCGTTGTATACAGTGATGCATCAGGTAGTAGACTTGGAAGTGTTTTGATGCAACAGGGAAGGTCATAGCCTACGCATCGAGGCAACTAAGAGCACATAAGAAGAATTACCCTACTTATTATTTGGAGTTAGCAGTTGTGATCTTTGCGTTGAAGATGTGGAGTAATTATTTGTACAGAGAGCATGTGGAGATATTTACGGATCATAAGAGCTTGAAGTATGTCTTCACGCAGAAGGAGTTGAATATTAGACAGAGGCGGTGGTTGGAGCTCATGACAGACTATGACATAGATTTGTGGTACCATCCTGGCAATGTGAACTTAGTAGCAGCCGCTTTAAGTAGGAAGCCTACTGTCACGACCCGCTCCCGAATAATCGGACACGAGTCGGACACGCCCAGCCTTCGTCGTTAGACACGACGAAGTAAGCTGTACCAAGATAGGAAAATCTATCCAGATAAACATGAATGTATACAATCACAGCATCTATAAAATGTTTCCAGAATGATCATCATAATCTACCGATCATAATATCATAAAAGTACTAGAGACAACAAGAAGAAAAATACTATGAACTCTCAACATACAATATCTAGAGGAAGAGCTAAAACAATCTAAACCTGAAACCTCAAGCTAAGTCATGGCCCCATCCTGCTCAGCTAAGATCCCGGGCTATGGCCCATAAGGTAGAACAATATCCTGCAAGTACACCTGCAACATATCCTAGTCAGGAGCGAAGCTAAGTATATCCAAGAAAATGAACATGAACATCATGGTATGAAAATGAGTACAGGAAAATATAAAGTACGAGAAATGATAACATAACATAAAATCTGAACATGAATACTGAAAAGTAAATACAGGGAACATGAAATGAGTCCTGAACATGAAATACACAATGAATCTGAAAGGTGCAAATATATCGAAATACATCCAGAGTGTGTGATCGGCTTGGGTAGATTCATGGAACATGAAATGGTATGGCTTCGGTCCCGCGTGCACGATACGGGACCTAAGCTATTCACATGAATAGTAATTCAGGTTTGATCACACATTTGTAGTATTTTCCCTCCCAGACACAAGTAAACTCAGGAAACATGATACCAGACAATCTCTTGAAATGTCGTGTCAACCAGAAGATACAAGAATGAATATACAAGACATGAAGAAATGGACAAGTCTGAGGAGTATACTTGCCTTGCTCAGGGAGATCAAGTGGGGGGTAGTGATGCTGGTATCCTCCCGTCAAATGATTATAATATTTTATTGAGTTAACAGTCAACAACTAAATTTATTTAACATAATATAAGCTTCTAACTATTTCCTAGGTTTATAGAACATGCTTATGGTTAACCTTTATATCTAACTACCAACCATGGCACTCCTAGTTAACAGCTCAAGTATTCATCCCACCCAATATTCCTAAACAGGAATGCTCTTATAGGTTATCATAAAATTAACTATATTCTAGAATATATATATATATATATATATATATATGAACTACAATTATTCAACTAAGGAAACAAGGCACTGACAATTTTAAGGTTAAGTCTAATTTAGGGATGATATAATTTCAGTCCACAGGGCACTGAAATAATTCAGCCTTGGGTAGGATTGTTGTCAACAGTCCAGTCCCTATCAAGGCTGATGCAGATCAGTCTTAACTAAGACTCTGATTTAAATCAGTCCAGTGAAGGTACTTGATACAAATCAGTCCTAGCTAAAGCTGATGTAAATCAGTCCTTAATTGCTTCAATTATTCCAACTATCCTAGCCACCCCCCTTACAAATTAAGACATTTCCAACCCTCAAATCTACAGTCATTCCTTAGCCTATTCCTGAAAATGTACCCTCAATCTCAGATTTGGACACTACTCATGAATGGATAAATCTAAAATAATACCTCTACATAGTTCCCAATTTGCTTCCAAGAATCCATCACCTATCTAGAGTATTCCTAGGAGAAATCAATTCAGCCATGTGGAACAAAGCCCAAATCAAGTCCTTAGCTCAAAATGAAATATTGCTTAAAGTATCAACCAATGGTTCAAATGGAATGCTATCCTGGTACTAAAATAGAAAAGAAACTAAGGTTTGAACTACCTACCAGTGCTGGCACTCCTATTCTGCTCTATCTAACACCCTAACCTCAGGCCTCCCGAGGATTTACAACATCTATAAAACTCTCTGAAGTCCAGGGTGACATTCTCATAACTGGCTACATTCACTTGAATGTTTTATGAAGAGCTTAACCTATTCAATACTATCCTAATATCAACCTAAAGAGACTGAAATTAACATCATGGATAGAACCCCAACCTTCGAAGACAACCTGACATCTAATTTCCAGTATAACCAAAGTAAGATTTAACCTGGAATTAAATGCCATGGTGAACCCTGGTGTTCGAACTACACTCCAAGGTAAACCACCATTCAACCCAAGTTCTAAGCATCAGCACTCAATTAACACCCTGCCTAAAGCTCACAGGAAAAGAATACTAGCATGCAACATCCTAGCCTAACATGTTATTCATTAAAAAAACAGAACATAGATTAACCTAATATCCCAAACTTTAAGTGACAACTGAGAACCCAAATCTTACAGTAAAGTATAACCACTCTTATTAGCTACCAATAGTCCCAAAACATAACAGGTCTACACAATTTGAAAATACTCTTCTCCAACGGCTATTAGGGTTTAAATCCAAACTGGACATCAAATATTCGAATACAGAGACTTGGGTGCAGTCCAACCATCCCAGACACCAACTGAAACAGCCCGAACACGCCTCGGGTGGGACACGACCTGCAACTAAATTACTGAAGAGTAACAAGGCTCCAAATATTTTTTTCTCTTCAAACAGCAACATCTAAGCTTCTTACAGTCCGTAATTGCGACTAACCCAACATCCCGTACCCGACACTCTACTGCAACATGACTCAGCTCCGGATACAATGGTCTGAACCACGAGCACTGGTATACATTCCCTTCGACTCAAACATGTCCCGTCGACACTTCTAATTTGTTCACCAAATTTCATCAAGGGATTATAACTGAGTCCAAGGAAAGGTGTTGTCTCCGCCTTGAGTCCTATCCACACGTTTTTGTGTCCACAGTCTCAAGATCGGTCCTAGAAACATTTCATCGAACATGTGATGAGCACGATATGTAAGAGACAAAAATGAGTTCAATTTGATTTATATTAACTCCAAATTTGGAGAAAACACATAAACCTCACCAATAGGACCTCTCAATCAAAATCCAAAGAATCGAAAGCCAATTGCTCAATACACCACTGTCAGATGAATCAAATCAAAATAGTGCTTGAAGAAAGAGAAGAAGAATGAGTATGAACATAGATTCGATTTTTACCTAAATAATTACGATCGTGATCTCGTACTGGATCCTTCGTCGCTCTTCCAATTCCGCTTTGAAGCTCAGTTGTCGAACTTTCTCTGCAATCAACGATCGAATTGCCAAAACCAGTAGGAAACGAATCGATCCAAATTGATAACGGAAGAAAATGAAGGTCGAGAACTCACCAATTCGTTGATCGATCGACTGCTGGAACATAAGCAGACGAGGAGGAGTAATCGACGAACCCCTAGTGGCGAGAATCTACTTGCCGAGGAGGAACTGTCGTGCCGCCGCGTCGTCGCTAACCGTCGTCATAACAATGGAAGCTCGTCGGTGGTGAGTAAGAGGGAGAAGAAGAAGTGGGAGTTGAGGAGGAGCTCTGTTCGTGGAGTTGGTTAGAATGAATGATTGAAGGAAAAGAAGTAACAGAATGGTTTAAATAGTCGGTTGAGGAGAATGGCTGGAAAAGCTTTGGAGGGAAAGCTTTTGGAATTTCAAAATTTGGTTATAACAACCACAAATCCTTCCCTGGCTAATTGATATTTCAATTCATGGCTGTGGGCTAAGAATGAATAAGCCCAAGAATTTTACTCCACATGGGCTGGAAGGGAAATGGGTTGCTTAAATAAAAGAAAATAATTTCATTGCATAATTACTTATGAGTTTTAAATAAACCATTAGAAGCTTCAAGGTTTAAATCACAAGCCCATTTTTTTAAAAAAATAAAAATAATATTTGTAAAATTCCTAAATTAGAAAAAAATTAATTTCAAGAAGGGTGGGGTTACACCTACTGCATATTTCTTGACATCTCAGCCGCAGTTATTAGAGGATCTTCAGGAGTTTGGAATAGAAGTCATTATGCTGGGATAGCAATGAGTACTTGTCCATCTTGAAGTATAGTCGTCACTTGTGGATAGAATTAAGGCAGCGTTATCTACAGATGCAAGATTTTGAAGACTTCGTGAGAGGACAGAGGTGAGAGCGACAGATACATAGACCAGGGCTTGTGACGCAGACAGTCGAGAAAGTATAGCAGATTCAGAGTCATATTCAAAGATCGACAGAAGCATTTGGCCGATACACATCGTCGACCACTAGAATTCAAGGAGGAAGAGCATGTATTTTTGAGGATTTTACCGACTCGGGGTACTATTAGATTCGGCAGTAGAAGGAAGTTGAGTCCAAGGTATATTGGACCGTTCGATATCGTTGAGCGTGCAGGAGAGGTGGCATATCATCTTACATTACCCCCATCACTAAAGGGAGTGCATGATGTATTCCATGTCTCACAGCTGAGGAGGTATATGACTGATCCCAGTCATGTGGTTGATCACTCTGAGATCACGGTAGGACCCAGTTTATCATACGAGGAGCAACCGGTAGGTATCTTGGATACGAGTGAGAAGATGCTGAGAGGACAGATGATTAGACTGGTTCGTGTTGCATGGAGGCACCATTTTTGGGAGAATCAACTTAGGAGCATGAAGATTCTATGCGTGAGCGTTATCCCCACTTATTTGTAGATACCGGTAAGTCTTAGCCTAATTATTCATATGATAAGATTTTTTTTATATAATTATGTTATTTTTAATTTCGAGGACGAAATTTTCTATGGTGGGTAGGCTGTAAGCCCCCTGATTTTTGGATTTTATTTTTAGTTATTTTTAATTATTTTATATGGATATTTTAAATATTAAAGTCAATAATGACTATGATAGTAGTTTACCGTAGCTTTGACTTTTGAAGCACAACAAATGTTGTTTTCTCAAATCCAATTCCATATTGGAATTCTAGAATCGTCCACCTTCAGTTGATATATCATGTCCCATCCAAATTATCTTTTTAACATTCTTTTGGCTTCGCACAATTTCGGGTCAACTTAGGCTATTTTATCATTTATCGTAATTCTAGGCCCAACTTCTAAATTAATTTCGGGACTTGACATAGATCGAAACCGTATGACCCATTATATGGTTTTGATCTATTTTGAGTCTACAATGCACATGTGCCTAGGGTGTACCATCCAACCAAGTTTTCATGTGTTACTTATTTGCAAAAGGCACATGAGACTCATTAAATTGATTTTCGGGTCCAATTTGACTAGTAATGCTACTTGGACCCTAACCTAGTCAACCCTACTACTTAGAGCCTAACTAGGAGTACCAAAACCAAGTATACATATATTTTAGGGAATTTTAAGGATTAAATTCATCCATATACAATATTCCCTTATATCTTTGACTTGGTCAAACTACTATCCAAATTAGGAAACCGATGAATAATAGTATGATTTGGAGAACCAAATCATATCCAAATTAGATCAAACCAAAGATCATGCCCTAATAATATATATACCTATCAAACCCTAACCATCCCCCCCTCTCATAATCATGTACTACTCCATAAACCCTCCAAACCTAGCGACCACCATTCCAAGGCCGATCCCCCATAGCCAACTCCCTTTTCTTCTCAAAACCCCTATTTTTTCTCGATTTCCACACCATCACCACCACTCACGCGACCCTTTCAATATTCTATTCCACCCTAGGAACTTTAGGAGCAACCTTGCGGCCGTTAGAGAGCTGCACGATGCGCTACTTGGACCGAAACTCCGTTGAATCGAAGTCTGAAACATCACAGCAGGTTAGTCAACTTGTAGATGATGTTTCATCCACTTTTTCTTATCCGTTTCTCCTCAAACCAAATTTGAGAGTTACCTTTATATGTATACTCCAACCTATGGTCGCCAGATCTCCTAGTTCCAAGCGGTTTACCCGTGGCAACGATTCTACGATAGGGTATCTAGAACCAATGAATTCTGTTGTGAGCTATTTTTTACCTATCTATGGTCAGTTTCTAACCTTCTTATATTTTTATTCAGAATCTAGAAATTGATACCTTTTCGATGCATATCTAAAAGTTAGGTTTTGCATCCGTTTACTATTTTTAAAAATATATGACATTTGTCGTGTCACCGAACTCCAAAAAATTATGCTTTCCTTGTGTCCAAAAGTGTCAAAAATCCATGAATCCATATTAACTTTATGTTGTGCAAGGTTTAACATTATAAATACTATTTTAAATAATTTTTAAATTTTTTACAAAATTTATTAATTTTATTTAATCATTGTTTTGGGATTAAATTAATGGATTGAATTCAGGAAGTCATATGTGGCATTGACATAACCTCTTGTGAAAGGGTTCCCCTATTTAAAATATAATTATAGCAATATATAAGTATTTATAGATAAATTTTATAATTTAAATATATTATTTGTTATAATTGTAAAGTATTTACGAGAGGTTTTGGTACCTATATGTACTTATAGAATAGATGCAGTGTCGTAACAACGTTATGGCAACTAGGAGGCGTAGACACTCATATATTATATATGGTATGATGATATAGAATATTAAATATAGTGTATTATTATAGGTGAGCTTGGGAGGATCGACAAGGACACTAGAGTTGGTCAGGACTACCCGCAGACAGCAATTACAGGCAAGCGTGCTTACCTTCGTTACAGATTATTCTTTCTATTTTGTTTTTCTTTTTTAATTAGCATTGCATGACGTAGGACGTTGATACTTAGTGTCCGTTTATAGACGGGTGTCGATGTCATGATAGTAACATCGAGTATTGATATTAGGCATTACGTACATACTGATGTATCCATTGACACGATTGACCATAGGACACTAACACATTCATGATGTGAGGTTTACATGACTATTCATGGTATTGACCTCGTATTAGCATTTTAAGAAGGAAGTTCAAGTTGGACAAAGCGCGCATTTTGAGGCAACACCACTTGATAGTAAATATGTTTTAGCTTTTTGGATATATACTCATTTTGGATAGATGGGAGCTTAAGTTAAAGTTGGAGAAAGCATTTTGAAGCAAAACCACATGAAAGTTAATATGTTTCATCTTTTTGGACATATGCTGTTATATTTTGATTGGTATTTTTAGTCTAACAAAGTTATGTAACGTTTAGGTTAATAGCCAACTTTTAGACCTGTTGACATATATTTGTGGTGAACTTGATGTTATTGTGTGGATCCATCCAAACAAAAGATGTTATTATGAAGAATGAATGGAAGATTATATTGAATGGATTTTTATTATGAATGTAATTTGATAGTAACTTTGGATGGTTCTGAATGTTGTTTGATTGTATTTTGTTATAGTAGGACTAGGAATGTGAATAAAATATATATACAATGTGTGTGTTTGCCATAAAATATAAAAGAGCAGAACAATTATCGGAGGACTGGACTTTTACTTCACAATACAAACTCGCTTGTACAAAGAAAGCCTAGGGACGAAAACCTAGGTACAGCAGTCTAAGTACAATTGTTTATTTTAGATTCTGGGGGGTGACAGAATAGGCTCGGAAAAGCGACGGCAGCTCTGCCTTACTCCTTGGACGATCGGGTGCAGCCTTGGCTCTGTAGAAGAAATGCTGGGCGTTGATGAAGAAATGCTCTCTCTTCAGGCTCTCTGGCTCTCTATGTCTCTATGTGGTAAGTCTCTATATCTCTCTCTCTGTATCTGTCTGTGATTGTATCTCTTCGTATGTGTGTGTCTTCGTAAGGGAATGGCAACCTGCTATTTATAAGAGTGGAGGGCTTCATTAGGATTTACAATGATTGCCTATTCTTGAAAGTCGACAGCTAATGATCATTGAATCTGGGCCGTTCATCGAGATTGGGGCAATAAATGTGATTACATCAAATCTTTTGTAGGTAATTAATGCTGATTGACATAAATCCTCTCGATTTATCATGCCAACCTCGGATTCTTCGACACGTGTCTTTAATTGGCTTATTACAGATGATCTGATTTGATCCTAATATTCCATTGGGATCTGTTGAGAGATTTTGATCAATCTGATGACACGTGCCCTACTGTCATGCCACGTGTCATAACAGCAGAAATCTGAGCCGCAGAAAAGTTAGGCCGCATATGGCTGACCACGTGTCAAGGCTGCCTAAGAGTGGCCCCCCTGAACATTTGGGCCGCATGGTAATGATTTGAGCCGCATGAGTATGAGTGAACCGCATGGAGATAGTCCTCGTGAGCAGTATGAGGATGGTCATCGTGAGCCGCATGAGGATGGTCATCGTGAGCCGCATGGGGCTGGTCTTCATGAGCCGCATGGGGCTAATCTTCGTGAGCCGCATGGGACTGATCATCGTGAGCCGTATGAGGCTAATCTTCGTGAGCCGCATGGGGCTGATCTTCGTGAGCCGTATGGGGGAGCCTCCGCTTGGGCCGTATGGGGGAGTCTCTACTTGGGGCCGCGTACGACTGTCCACGTGTCAAGGCCGCATGACAGTTTCTGACTCTCGGGAGATCGTGTCAGAGATTTTCTTCGCTTTCCAAGGAGTCCATCATTATGAGGTAGTCACAATGATATCTTTGTGTCAGAACTTTCACCTTATCAGAGCTGTCAGCCGTCAATGCCTTTAATACAGTAAAGGACAAATGAGAGAGCTGTTTGCAGGCCATGTGGCTCCTCTCTGAGCCGTATAGAGCTTATTTGAGCCGCATAGATCCTTGATCCGCATAGATCCTTGAACCGCATGAATTCTCTGAGCCGCATGGGGCTCTCTGGCCGCATGGATCTTTCTTTATTTATTTTCATGCTTCTATAAGACCCCCTTCAAAGTTTTCAATTTACAAAATTGAAATACTTTGAATAAGAAGCATGGCCATGTATTCTTCTGGCCGCATATGATGTCTCGACCGCATGGATGTCTCTACCGCATGGATGATTCGACCGCATGGATGACTCGGCCGCATGGATGTTTCGGCTGCATGGATGATTCGGCCGCATGGACTTTCGGGCCGCATAGCTATCTCAGCCGTGGGGACTTTCTGCCACATCATCTTGCCACGTATTGGGATCTTTTGCATTAAATGTTGTTGATTTGCTGTCAGTTTTGAGGTCACTTTTCGGGACGGGATCCCAGGAGTCTGGCCTTCATTTTAGGCGGCTCGCCTCGACAACCGAAGAGTTCATTTTCGTTCTGCATGAGAATCGAAGCGCCTTAGTTTTGTTTATAAATATGGATGAGTTCAGTCGGAGGGATTTTTTACTTTCTCCTTTGTTCCCAACTGTTGCTGTCTTTTCTTTCTTTCTCTATTTCCATTCTTCGACTGTCAAAAATGGCCCCCAAATCTTCCAAGGTCGTCTTCGCTGCTGCGAAAGGCAAGAAGGTGGCTTCCTCGTCGGCCGCCGTGCCCGAAGTGCATCCTGATGTTCGTCCCGCTTTCAAGGGTAAGAAATGGATTTGAATACTTTGAACCCCCCAAGGACCCATGGCTCTGTTGCATAACATATGCACAAGCCTTTATCCTTCATTTTCATTGAACCGCCCAAGCTCGACCATGATGGAGCCGCATATGTTGTATGGGCCGCATAACCCTCTCATATTCGAGCCGTATAGGGCATACCCTACGTTTTGAGCCGCATGAGAAAGAGTTGAGCCGCAGGAGTGCTTTTCGGGTTTGAACCGCATGGAACCTCCTTTGAGAGGAACCGCATATATCCCTGACAACCTGGCCCATATAGAATTTTGCTGATTCGTGCCGCATAAACTCCTCTGCGAGATAGAATCGCATAAGTTTTAATCCGAGCCGCATAAGCTATCGAATCCGTGTCACATGGGACTCCCAACTGAATTGGGTCGCATGAAGCTGTGTTGACCCGAGCCGCATAGGCTCTATTGAAGCTGTGCCGCATGAAACCCAGCTAAATTGGGCCGCATAAGACTGCGTCGATCCGAGCCGCATAGGCTCATAGAAACTTCTTCTTGAGAAACTCTAAGTGGTTTTGTTTTAACCTTTTTTTAATCCTGTTTCTTTTGTCCTTTTCCAGTGAACCTTCCAACCAACCCAGCCGGAGAGCTTCTAGGGGGTTCAGCTCAGTTTGCCATGGGTGTGCGGCTTGACGATCTAATTCGACATATTTCAGATCAACTTTCCCCTAATGAGCCTTTGGAGAGGGTGGCTGCCATCATCAACCAGCCCTTCCATTTTCTTTGCACTATGATGAATTCGGGGAAACTGGACGGAGAATATCTGAAACCAGCTTTTCTCTTTGGAGATGCTTTATCCGTAAAGAACTTCCGAATGCTGGATGTTTCTGAGAACTGGGACTTCACTGTGGACGGTGTGGATATCCATGTTCCCGAGATGGAACGGCATTTTTTTCTCTCATGGTTTAATATGGTGCCGTTGAGCAGGAGAATGGCGGGTTCCCTGACTCCTACCCAACAGGGGATGTTCGTGGGTAACATCCACTATAATATGAGTATTAGGTTAGCATGTGCAAGTAGGGAGTCAGTCAGCCGGAGTGTGATGGGGCTGCTTCTTGGTACTTTTATAAACGTGTCTGGGCCCAACTTCACTTTTACTCGAGCTGATACCTTCCTGAATTAGCTCGCTCGTAAGGGGTCTTATCCTATGGGCAGGTTGTCGTTGCTGAATTGGATAAACCCCATACCCACATGGGCCAATCTTTCCTCGTGGATCCTGAGGAACTACGAGGAACTCCTTCGGGAGATTGACCTTTACTACGCCATCTGGGGCACCTGTTACGGATTGCCCATTAACAAACCGCTGTTCATTGCCCTTCTGGAGATGTATAGCCGGCGTACGGGGACTTTCTTCGCGCCCGGAGGGGAGTTAGGACTCGCTCTTCATGAGATACATGCTGTTTCCAAGCTGCCGTGGGGAGGCGAGGTATTTGAAGTATACACCCCAACGAATGAGGAATTCGATGATCGGGATCGTCGATTTCCTGGTTTCGTCGCTGTGTACCTGGAGCTGCTGTGCCACCATAGCATCTGTCACCAGACTGCTATCAAGAAGAATAATAGTTCAGAAGGGAACACCCCCCATACAACGGCCTGGGTCGCGTATCTTTTCAAATTACGTCCTTCCGGCCGGGTTTCTTCTCGAGGTCCCCAAATCCAGGCGGAGGTAAAGGGCCTGATGTTGAATGCCAAAAGGTCGAGGTCGACCCGTGATAGATTTGGGAGCCGCAGTGACTCCTTCAGTTATTTCCACTATGGTACCCGGCAGATGTCCGAAAAAGCAATCTTGGTCGGGTTCTTGATGGTATGGCTACGAAATTGCGTAGTCTCGGGAGGGGCAGGTTCTATGGAAAGGATCAGCCGCCACTTTCTTCTCCCGGCTGTGAAGCTGGTCTTCAAAGTAAGACTGGCCCTTCTTCCGACTATGGTGTGTAGCATACACCACGGCCTCCGTGCCTTTTCGTCTAAAGTCATTGCTTGCGAGACGACGCTGGACTTTGAGCGGATAGAGCTACCATACCACTATCTCCTGGGGTGGTTATTGATGCACCACAGGTCATTGATGAGGCCCGGGACAGAGGATGATGTCACTGCTGATGACGCCTTCCTTTTTCGATACCGCCATCAATCTTGGGAGTATGACACCATGCCGGCTTGTCGGAGGGTGTTGGCGAGAGTTGACGGGCCCGACTTCTTTGTGTCTCTTTCTCATTTTATCCTTAGAGAAGTAAGGGGGTACACGTTGATGGCCGTGAGCCTCCCCAGCTCTTATCTGAGAAGATGCTTCTATGGCTGTGCAACATTCTTCCCGCGCACCTAGTATATCGTTACCGAAATAATGTATACTTGGAGCCTTATTTGTCTAGCAAGTTTTTTCGTCAATTCGGATATAGTCAGCTGTTCCTTGACTGCCCCAGCGCTTGTCTGGACTTCGAGGGCAGTGTCCTTGACGGCATCCGAGCGTGGCATTATTACAATGTTGTTCATACCCGGGCTAGCTTCTCAGTCCCGGACGCTAATATGCAAGGGGATATTCTGTACATGGCGGCTCTTTATCACGTTACGGCGAGCAAATCTCCCGTAAACTTTGACATGAACACCAGCTTCATTGTCGGGATCGGCTTGGCAGAAAAGCCCGAGGGTTTTCGGAAGAGAAAGAGAGGGACGAATAGGGTTCCTGTGGCAGACTCCGAGTCCACTGCGACGGACGAAGAGGATGACGAGCAGGCCGCCGATGACTCGTCGCATTCTTCGGACGAGGAGGTGGAGGACCAGCCTCCTATAGTACCAGACGAAGAGGTGGAGGATCATCCACCTGTTGTGCCTGGTGCTTCGCGCTAACGAGGCAGGCGTCTATCCACTGATGATGGCAGGACCTACTCCACAAAGCGGGCTACGGTAAGACGTCGCAGGCTGTTTATTGATGTTGACGCTATTTCTGAGGTGATTGGAATTTCAACCGCCTTTTCCTTCTTTTTCTAAATTACGGCCTAATCATTTTTTCTCTTACTCCTTGTAGGCGTCCGGGGAGTCTGCTTCTCGGGACTCGACTACTGAAGTCGATCCAGCCTTGTCTACTTCGATCCATGACATGTGCACCGCCATCACATCCGCTGGGGTTCTTTCAGAGGCGGTCGGGGAGTCTCACCTTACGGAGGCCTCAACCCATGGGGGCGGGGGTTCTCCTGCACCTGTCCCGGGGATGACACTGTCCTGGCTGGCTCCCCTTCAGGGGTGGCTGGGGCAGAAAAATCGGTTGAATTTGAGTTGGAAGCTGCGGGTGGGAAAACCATGCCAGCTTTGAATGAGCTGCAGCCTCCGTGCTCTTCCCCTGGTAAGGTAAACTAGCTTCTTAACTTGTGAGAAGGCCTTTTTGTTTCTATCATCCTATCCTCCGTGGATTAATGATTGCTCTGGACGTGCAGGTCCCACCCCTTCATTGCCGACGACGGACATTGCCGAGGTGGACTCATGTTCGGGAGCTCTGGTGATAGCATAGCTGGGGCAAAGGACGACGCTTTCCGTGCCTTCCTCTGCGAATAGGGTTTCGGGAGTTAACCTTTCCGCTTTGCCAAGCATCCAGGCTCTTCGGGCGACGGAAGAGGAGCTAGCTGCCATTCATGCATCTTTTCGTACATAATTTGTTTCCCTGGTGGCAGGGACGGCAAGTTCTGAGGCTACTCCTTCGTTACTGCCTGCCACACTCCCTTTGACGCCGTCCTCCACAGAAGTTTTGGACGAAGTGTCCCAGGATGTGGTCGACAGTTTCCATCGCCACCTGAAGAGGGGGATTGAGGCAGCTATGGAGAGGGGGACTCCCTTTGCTATGGACCGTCAATGCACCGGTGGCCAAATTAATATCCTCAGAACACTTCCCGGTGGGACGGGACTAGCGGCGCTTCTGGAGCCTAAGCTGTTAGAGGCCGATCGTCTTGTGGCCCAGTTTTGCGTACTACGACAAACTGATCTATCGGTGGCAATAGATCAAGAGCGTACTTTCCTTACAACCGCGGTAGAGAAGGTAAGGATTGCTCGGGAATCGCTTAAGCCAGCTATATTGAAGGATCGCCGGGATCTGACTCGGTTGTACGATCAATGGAGCCGTCGCACTGAAGATTGCGCGACTCGGGAAGCGACTGCCTCTCGCAGGGTAACTGACACCCGGGAGCAGATTCTCGAGCTTCAGAGAAAGCTAGCTTTCCTGGAGTCCGAGCTCGAATCTGCTCGTACTGAGAAAGAGATTGCTATTCAGGAGGCTGACAAATTTAGTAGAGCTTCTGCCAACCTGGAACTTGCTTTGAAGAAGATGGAAACTGATTGGCAGACATATGTGTACTTGAATGATGCAGAGCAGTTGTCCCGGGAGGCCGAGCGCCGAGCTAGGCAGCGGCTTGAGTGAGGGACTACCTTGGTGAGAAACCGCCTTTTGGAGTTGTGTAATGCCGAACTATAGTTGGCCTTTTTTCTGGTTTTGTTCCTGTTCACTTTTTCTTTTTTCTTCGAGAGGGACGTGGTCCCAAAACATGTAATACTTTTTTCGTCTATCAAATAAAGAGTACTTTCCATTCTACCCTTCATTTATATTGCTTGTTTGTGCCTGTGGTATTGTGGTGATGTTTGTCCCGCATGAGGGACTTGTTTGTGGACCTATTACCCATGGCATACCTTGGTTTTAGGTACAGGTAACAAATTTGACTGGGGATACTTAGAACAGTTCCACGACAAGGTGGTCGTGGACGTTCGGGGTATCGGGAGATAGAATGCCATGGAGCAGCTGGGCTCCCGGGGCATGATGAGGAATGGTGGGCCTGTACTAAGAGACTTAGCAAAGGACATTTGTGGGCCTATTATCCTTGGCGTACCCCGACTTAGGATACGGATAATAGGATGAAGGGGAACCAACATACTTACTCAGAGGTAATGAGGACATGGCAAGTATGAGGGTTTTAAACGTAGAGTCTTCCTACTCAGAGGTAATGAGGACATGGCAGGAGTGGACTCTACGGAAGATATTTGTGGTCAACAGAGGACATTTGTGGGCCTATTACCCTTGGCATACCCTGGTTCAGGGTACGGGTAATAAGACGAGAGAGGACCAACATACTTATTCAGAGGTAATGAGGACATGGTAAGTACGGAGATTTTACCGTGGAGTCTTCCTGCTCAGAGGTAATGAGGACATGGCAGGAGTGGACCCAACAAAGAATATTTATGGACCTATTATCCTTGGCGTACTCCGGTTGTAGGTACAGATAATAAGTCGAAAGGGAATCATCATACTTACTCAGAGGTAATGAGGACATGGCAAGCATGAAGGTTTCTTCGACGGAGCCTTCCCATTCAGAGGTAATGAGGACATGGCAGGAGTGGGCTCAATGAAGGAGGGTACATAGAACGACTCAGAGGTAACGAGGACATGGAAGCTCTATGTAAAGGGGTGATTTGTTTTTGGCGGAAGTGAAACGACTCAGAGGTAATGAGGACATGGCCATTTTGGAAATTTGTGGATCTGTTACCCTTTTTGTGCACTGGGAGTGCGGGTAGTGGATCATGAGGGAGGATCTCTTCCAGGAAGAAAGTTCAAAGGTACGGTTATACATGACTTACTATCTGAAAGAGTGACCAGAATGTGAGTTCAGAGGCACCAGCGGGTACATGACTTGATAATCTGGAATATTGTGGATGTGAGTTCAACGGCACCAGCGGGTACATAACTCGATAATCTGGAGTGTTATGGATGGGAGTTCAGCGACACCAGCGGGTACATAACTCAATAATCTGGAAAACTGTGAATGTGAGTTCAGCGGCACCAGCGGGTACATGACTCGATAATCTAGAATTTTGTAGATGTGAGTTCAGCGGCACCAGCGGGTACATAACTCAATAATCTGGGATTGTTGCGGATGTGAGTTCAGCGGCACCAGCGGGTACATAACTCGATAATCTGGAAAATGTCGTTTAGACATAGTATTTCTTCAGGAACTTGCCGTTGACTGGCAGCATGAGCAAGTCTCCATTTTGTTTTGCGAGGCGGTAAGCACCATTGGAGAATACAGCCTCGATGATAAATGGACCTTCCTATTTTGGCTGAAACTTGCCGGTGGTCTTGTGAGTCATGACCATCGGCCTTCGGACTGCCAGAACGAGATCGCCCACCTGGAATGTTCTGATTTTAACCTTCTTGTTGAAGGCTCCAGAGATGCGTGCTTGGTATAGCTCGATCCTTTGCTGAGCCAGGAGACGCTTTTCATCTAAGGCCTCTAACTCTTGTAGTCGGCGTCGGTAGTTATCATCCGTCGTCAATTAATAAGTGAGGGCGACGCGGAGTGAGGGTATTTGAGTCTCCAATGGGAGAACTGCCTCACTCCCGTACACCAGGGAAAATGGTGTGTTCCCTGTGGCCGTTCAAACTGTGGTATGGTACACCCACAAGCATTCACCAAGCTTCTCGTTCCAGTCGCGTTTATTGGACGACACGAACTTCTTGAGTAACTTGATGATGGTTTTATTGAATGCTTCTGCCAACCCATTCGCTACTGGATTGTATGGCGTCGAAGCAATATTTTGGATACGGTGCTTATCGCAAAACCGATAGAAGGCGTGGCTTGCAAACTGCGGACCATTATCGTGGATGATCCTTCGGGACAGTCCAAAGCGATAGATGATGTGATGCTTAAGGAAGCTGATCACGTTTGAAGTCTTTTCTTCTGCAAGCGGGACAGCTTTCGCCCATTTGGAGAAGTAATCTGTGATGACAAGTATAAAACGGTGTCCTCGGAAAGAAGGCGGAGTGATCGGACCGATGATATCCATTCTCCATGCTTCGAATGGCCAGGACACCACTGTCGGATGTAGAAATTTGAATGGTTGGTGGATGAAGTCCGCGTGGACCTGGCAGACTTTGCACTTTCTAGCATAGTCTATTGCATCTGCTACCATCGTGGGCCAGTAGTAGCCCATTCGGCGAAGACGGTCTTGCAATTTAGGGCCAGGCTGATGGGCCCCGCAGACACCGTCATGAGCTTCTCGTACGGCTTCTTTGGCTTCTGCGTTTGATAGACAACGAAGCAATAACCCGTCGTAGGATCGCCGATACAGCATTTTCGTCTCTATATCGTAGAAGAATCTGAGAGAACGCCGTCTGATGGAAGTGGCTTCCTTTGGGTTCTCGGGCAGGATGTCGTAGACTACGAAGTCAATGAATGGTTATCTCCAGTCCGGGACTTCGTCAATCGTTTGGACGGAATAACTCGCCACAAATTGCACATTATTCTTGGGACAGACCAGTTCGTGGCCTATCACATCTACCGATTGATGAGTATGATTTGGCACTGCTAGGGAAGCGGCCAGGCCTGCTAAGGCATCAACTTCGATATTTCGGAGTCTGGGAACATGTTCGATGAAGAACCCCTCGAACGACGAGATGATGTCGATCGCTATTTGGTGATAGGGGACCATGTCTTCGTAGCGGACTTCGTATGAGCCCCGGATCTGATTGACGATTAACTGAGAATCGCCGTATGCTTCAAGATATTCTACCCCCAGTTCTCTTGCAAGTTGGAGGCCAATAACCAAAGCGTTGTACTCGGCCACATTGTTAGAGTAGGGTTCTGTTAGAGAATAAGCGCGATTAATCACCAATCCGGAAGGGGAGACCAGCACCACCCCGACTCCTACGACGATGTTGCCTTTGGGTCCAGTTTTCGAAGCACCGTCGAAGAACATTCGCCATATATCATCGTGAGAGGTTGCATGCAAGTCGGCGACCTCATCTGGGATCTCTTCATATATTTTGGATGACTTCGAACCCGGGTGGGCTGCCAAAAAGTCTGCCAGGGCTTGACCTTTGACCGTCTATTGTGGGCGAAGATCATATGATAGGGGGATAGCAATATTTCCCATGTAGCGAGGCGAGAGCTGAGTGCCCCTGGTTTAGTCATGAGGACCCTGAGAGGGTTGACTCGTGAGATCACATGTATTGTTTGTCCCGTGACATAGTGCCGCGTCTGTTAAATGGTGAAGCATTCCTTCTACACAGCGGTGTATCGGTGCTCTGGCCCAATCATCATTCGGCTGAGGTAATATATGGCTTGTTCATGGCCTACATAGTTGTTTTGTGCCAGCAGAGCCCCGAAGGAATGTTCTATTGCTCGTACGTAGAGCAGGAATGGTTTTCCAGCAACCGGGGCCACCAGGACTGGAGGGTTCGACAAGTATTCTTTGATGCTGTCGAAGGCACGCTGACATTTTTCGTCCCGTACGAATGAGACGCCTTTCTTCATGAGATGGGTGAATGGTCGACATCGCCCGGAGAGGTTAGAAATGAACCTCCTGATGTAAGCTAGCCTCCCTTGAAGGCCTCTGAGTTCGCGGAGATTTCTCGGGGGACCCATCTCCATAATTCCCTTTATCTTCTCAGGGTCTACATGAATACCCTGGGCGGTGATGATGAAATCCAAGAACTTCCCGCTGGATATACCCAGGAAGGACTTCGTAGGGTTCATTTTTAAATTGTGCGCTCGCATCAGGTCGAACACCGTTCTCAGGTCCTGCAGATGGTCTCCCTTACAACGACTCTTGACGGCGATGTCATCAACATAGCACTCCACCATCTTGCGTAAGTGTTCTCTGAAGATGATACTCATGGCTCTTTGATATGTGGTACCGGCATTCTTCAAACCGAAAGGCATGACTGTGCAACAGTATGTGCCAATCGGTGTTCAGAATGATGTATGCTTTTCGTCGTCAGAAGACATCTTAATTTGGTTGTACCCTAAGAAGCCATCCATGAATGACATACGTTCGAAGCCGCAGTTGTTGTCAATCATGATGTCTGTAATAGGGAGAAGGATTTCATCTTTGGGGCATGCCTCGTTCAGATTGCGGAAGTCGATACAGATTCGAATCTTTCCATTCTTCTTGAGGACTGGTACTATATTGGCGACCCAGTCGGGATGTTGCTCCTCACGTATGAAGCCGCTGGCTATTAGTTTGTTGACTTCGGCTTCGATCGCATCCATGATGCCTGGGCGAAAGCGTCGCTGTTGTTGCTTGACTGGCTTTGCATCCGGCCGAATATTGAGTTTGTGAAGAGCAATATCGAGATTTAACCCCGGTATGTCTTCATAGCTCCAGGCGAACACATTAATGTATTCTTTGACATGTTCCAGTAGCGATTCCCGCTCTTCGTCTTTTAGGCTTTTGCTGATGAAGATTGGTTTTGGAGAAGATTTGCTACCGAGATCTACTTGTATAACTTTATCTTCAGTAGGAGGTTCTCTCTGCTCGAACCGCTTTTTCCATTGTGCATCCAACTGTTGGGCCCACGGATCTAACTCGAGAATTTCAGGGATATCTTCGTCTTCTTCATAAGCGTCGGCGAATGCCATGTTGACTGACAAGACTTGTCTAAATACATCTCCGATGCTGGTATCTGAGTCAGAAGTTGGTGACCCAGTTGAATGTGAATGCCAGTCACATTCTTCATCTGAACTCTCAGGGATGGTCGTGGGTGTTACATACCCTAACCCACATCGAGTCTTGCTATAGTAGTCCCGTGGCTTGCCAACCGGGATTGGTGGCTTCAAAGGTAATCGTCGTCTAATGCCGTAGTTCAAGCCTGGCGTCGTCTCCAGATTATACCCCTGTTTTTGCATGAGATACTTGGATTGGGGGCTATAAAGATACAGAGGCAATCTCCCGACATCTGATTCAAGGTCGACTTCTTCTACGGTGAAGGGCTGCGGATCGTCCTTCCGGCCGAAGATGATTTGATGGTCCCCTCCCTCGATTATGCGGTAAGCGTCTTCCACTGGAGTAAGCTGGATTGCGGTGTACACATTTGTCACCTGTGTGTGTAGGTGAGTGCCTATACCGTGTTCCATAGCATACATTGTACAAAGCTTATTAAGCTCGAAGTAGTTCAAAGATAGTCCTTTATTGATGAAGTAAGGTATCTTTTCTAGCGGGATTACATCATCCGCGAAGGGAACATCAGTGTGGGCAGCCGCATACTTGGCTAGCTCCGGTTCCTCTTCGGCTACCCCCTGTATAAATGAAGACTGAGAGGACGACCTGGGCAGCATGATCGTCAGAGGTTCAGCTGGTGGAGCAGAACGGGGCGTTGCTGGCAGACTAGCAACCCCCAGTTTGGTACTCGATGCTGGGCGGGGAGTGGCTGGTTCGCTAGAAGTGCCAGACCTTGCATCGGGGTGACGACCCTTCTTTGGAAGGCGTATCGTCATTGGCTTGTCGAAGGGATTGAGCTTCTCCGTTTGCGGCTGGCCGGCTCTCGGCAACCTGATTGTCAGTGGCTCCGTTGTGGGTCTTGGCACTTGGCCCGACCTTGGCAGCCGGATTATCATCTGCTCTTCTTGTGCCGAGAGGCTGATTGCGTCCTTACGCAGAGTGGCTGTAAGGGGTGCGGACTTGCCAGGTTTACGAGCTTGGAGGTGGATCGTCAGAGGTTCTTCTGATCCTGTGGCCGTCTCGGTACGAGCTTGCACATCTCCTTCATCAAGGTGTCTCTTCGATTTTTCGTATAGGCAGGAGTCTGAGCAGTATGATTCGACCACTTTGAAGGGATCGATGTCGACAAATTTCGTCCTCACGAAGTCGTGTTTGTCGACATATTTGAAGCACTGGTGCAGCATGGAAGGCACGATCATATAATCGTGTATCCACGGGCGCCCCAAGAGGATGTTGTAAGAAGTGTCTACATCTATGACATAGCAGGTGACTTCTGATTGGAGATCGCTAATCTGACACTTCAGACGAATCTTCCCAATTGGGTAGCTCCTGCCCGAATTGAAACCGCTGATGGCGGTGCTTGTAGGCGTCAAGCGATGCATTGGGATGCAGAGATGATGTAACAGATCCTTCGAAATAATGCTTATGGAAGAGCCAGGATCGATGTACATTCGATCCACCTTTACGTCGCCGATGTATCCAGTGTAGTATAGCGGGCGATCGTGCAGGTTGGTTTTGATGAGCATGTCCTGCGGAGTGAAGACAATGTTGGGCATCGCTTCCGTGCAAGCGCTGTCTTGGAGATCTGCAGGCGGGCTCTCTCCCGTGAGGTTGACCTGAGCCAGGTACGCATCGGCATTTTGGAGTGCATCGCTCAAAGCCGCATGAACATCCTTGGAGAGTCTCAGAAGCTCGTATAATGACAACTTGGCCGGTGTGTTGGCCAATTGCGCCAAGATGTCAAAGTTGTAGGGCCTTTCCAGCCCATGAGGTGCCTCTTTTCGGAGGGATTTATCAAAGCGAGTCTCCTTCGGCCTAGGCTTGTCGGTCGTCGGAGGCTGAGCCGGTCCCGGAGCGTCTGTTGTAGCGGGCTGATGGTCTTCAGCCGAGTTGTCAGCCATGGGTTGGGATTGTGCCCCAGACCGAGTAACAACGGCTGAAGTTTCTTCGATATCTGCCGAGACTGTGCGGCAGGACCTGACTTTTCCACTCTTCTTCTTGCCAATAGAAGATGGAGTGGGCTGAGTCACTTCTGATACCAAGTCTGGATGGACCCACATGACCTCCCCTCGTGATATGGTGAGGGGCACTAGACCAGCAGCCTGCTCTCGGGGAGGTGGAAGATTAGAAATCTCCATTGTCGCCAGAGGGATGGAGGCCACACCGTCTTAAGTTTTCGTCGGAGGAAAGCTGCCGAATTGTACTGACACCATATTGGCTGCCACAGTTACCTTTTCGAAATCGATGGCAAAAGCGTTCGAATCGATGAGATTTTGGATGTATCGTTTTAGCTGGTAGCAGTCGTGTGTAGCATGGTGGACGTAGTGGTGGTAATGGCAGTACTTTGGATTCTCCATTTCTGCCGGCCGAGGTTCCCGTCTTGGTGGAGGAAGCTGAATTCTGTCTCCTTGTATGAGCATGTCCAAGATGGGCTTGACGTGGCCGTCTTCGAAGGAGTAAGTGATTTGCGGCCATTGTTTGTCTGCCGATTTTGACTCGAGTTTCTGGGCTGTGTCGGCCACCAAAGCCTGCTTGCCCTTGTTGTCCCGATTGTTGGAGGAGCTACCCCCATTTTTGTTGTTGGCATTGGGACGTCTGCTCTTGTCCTCTCCCTCTGAGATGTGCAGTCCCAGTTGGCGAGCCTTCTTCAATCGTTCTTCGGCGCTTGTGGCACTAATGATAAACGTCTTCCAGTCCTTGAATTGACTTTCGCCCATCCAGAGACTGATTGTTGGAAGCAGTCTCTTTTGGAAAATTGCAATCAAGGAGGAATCCGGGTTTCCAGAGGGCAACTTCATGGCGGTTTGGCAGAACCGCTCAATGTAGTTCCTTGTCAGCTCTTTCTCCCGTTGAACGACGTCCATGAGTGTGGACATTGTGATGTCCTGCCCTACTTCGTAGAATTTCTCCAAGAATATGCACTTGAAGCCGGCAAAGGAGTGGATGCAGTCGTCTGGCAGGTTGCGGTACCAGTCGAAGGCGACTCCTTCCAATGCCCCGATGAATAATCGTGTGAGGATGGCATCGTCATGGGGCAGATGGTCGGTGGTGACCTCAAAGTAAGTAATGTACCGACTTGCAGAGGTCTTTCCATTATAAGGATTGATATTGAACGGCTTATATCTTGGCGGGAAGGGGACATCCCTCCAGGCAGCAGGGTATGGTTGCCGTATTCGGAGGTCTTGAGAATTTTCTCGAGCGTGAAACATGGCCCGGAGCTCCTGGACCTCTCTTCTCGCTTCGCGGGCCTCATCCACGGCGGTGGGGGGCCGTTACTTCAGGAGGATTGTTGCCCGGGTTCGGTGCCGCTGAATTTGAGTCCGCATTGACCGCGGGACCTGTGCTTGTTTGGCCAGACATCCCTCCTTGTAGAGTTGGAAGGGACGCTTTGATCTCATCTACGGACTTGACCAAGGCAAGCAATATGGCTTCGAGAGTGTCGATGCGTTGGCGATCACTAGAACCACCTTGGCTGTTGTCTGTCATGAATACCGTCTTTACATGAGGAGAGATGGACGGAGCGGTGGAGGAGGCGCCCTCCGAACTATGCCCCTGTAGTGAGAAGTCATCGGGGTATGTGGGAATGTTCTCTTCTGGTTCGTACTCAGAAGGAACAGTACCCCCAGTCTCCGAGTTCGCCTGGTCTTGGGAGTTGTGGACGTCCTCGAAGACGTCCGGGTTTGCTGCATCTGATGGGAGAGTTGTTTCCCCCGGCTCGTCTTCTTGGAACATCGGATTGTCATGGAGGTTCGGAGGAGTGCTACCCCCAGTCCCAGCAACCTCCAGTGGTGTGGACGATGAATCTCCCATTGTAGCAGATTTTGTTTTAGAACGGGTACCTTGGAAAACTCCGGTGGTGGGCACCCGCTTAGACGACGGTCTCTTAGTCATAATGGTTGATATCTTCGGACTAGGAGCACTGGTCTTCTTCCTTCTCCCATCGGCGGGGACTTTCTGAGCAGAGTTACAGGAGATGACGGGAAGTGCCTCGTCTTCTGAAGATGGCTGTTGCAGTCTTTGAAAGACGGACTGCCGGTCTTTTCGTTCCGTCGCATTGTTGCAGCAGCAGTTGACGATGACTTGGGTGCAGTGACGTCCGTGGGAGGACTCTTTGCACCCCGATGCATCTTTTCTTTCCTTGTGTTTATGGAGGATGGCCTCACGCAAGTCAGATGGGTCTGGATCGACCATGTTTGCTCCCTGGATTTTGGGAGACTTTTGTGAACCTCTCTGTCCGTTTGCCGCCGGGGGCTGGACTCGAGTGGTTCTGTACAACTTCCCATCTGAGGCCCGCATAATAGTATACGGGACGCTCGGATGGTCAGAGGTCGGATCAGCGGATCGAGCTTGCCAAGCTCGCGCTGCCCTAGACTTCTTCGCTCTAGTGCGTAAGGGCACATAGTAGGAAGAGTCTAAGTGATACTGGAGAGAGTCAGACATGTCTTCTTGGGAGCACAAGAGATCAGGACCATAAAAAAGGCGGTCAAAGACAGAGCCGCGTGGAGTAGGCGTCATGCGGCTGTCATCAACAATCTTTATGCGGCTGGCAGACGTAGCCGTATAGGCTTTCTTCATATGGCTGGGAGTCTCAGCCGCATGAGTTTTCTTCATGCGGCTGGATGATCTGGCTGTATAGATTTTCTTCATGCGGCTGGCAGATTGATCCGCATGAGCCTCTTGCATGTGGTTGGCAGATTTGGCCACAGGAGTGTTCGGCTTCTTCTTGGGGCGCATAGAATCACTCTTTGTCCCTGCAAGTCCAGCATCGTAGTGCTTTCCTCTGCCGGACTTGGGGACAGCAGAGTCCTCTACGGCTCGAAGTGGAGCCATATGAGAGTCGTCTTCGCCGTCTTGGGTAGCGGAGAGTACCCCGTCTAGAGCTTGTGGAGGAGCAAATGATTTTGGCCTCCACTCGCAGCGAGCTTTCTTTGTGCGGGTTCGCTTCTGGGACGGGCCAGCACTTCCTTCAGAGAATATTTCTTCAAACGCCTGTTGGTCGAAGCGGACGACCATCTTCTGTTGCGTGAAGCCAAGTTTGGCTGCATCCGATTGCGTCACCAACTCCTCAGCCGTGGAGAAGTTTGTCTCCAGCAGAGTCGCCATCGTGTTTGCCATAAAATATAAAAGAGCAGAACAATTATCGGAGGACTGGACTTTTACTTCACAATACAAACTCGCTTATACAAAGAAAGCCTAGGGACGAAAACCTAGGTACAGCAGTCTAAGTATAATTGTTTATTTTAGATTCTGGGGGGTGACGGTAGAGGCTCGGGAAAGCGACGGCAGCTCTGCCTTACTTCTTGGACGATCGGGTGCAGCCTTGGCTCTGTAGAAGAAATGCTGGGCATTGATGAAGAAATGCTCTCTCTTCAGGCTCTCTGGCTCTCTATGTCTCTATGTGGTCTGTCTCTATATCTCTCTCTCTGTATCTGTCTGTGTGTGTATCTCTCCGTCTGTGTGTGTCTTCGCAAGGGAATGGCACCCTGCTCTTTATAAGAGTGGGGGGCTTCATTAGGGTTTATAATGAGTGCCCATTCTTGAAATTCGGCGGCTAATGATCATTGGATCTGGGCCGTTCATCGAGATTTGGGCAATAAATGTGATTGCATCAAATCTTTTGTAGGTAATTAATGCTGATTGACATAAATCCTCCCGATTTATTATGCCAACCTCGGATTCTTCGACACGTGTCTTTAATTGGCTTCTTTGCAGATGATCTGATTTGATCCCAATATTCCATTGGGATCTGTTGAGAGATTTCGATCAATCTGATGCCACGTGCCCTACTGTCATGCCACGTGTCATAACAGCAGAAATCTGAGCCACAAAAAAGTTGGGCCGCATAAGGTTGGCCACGTGTCAAGGCTGCCTAAGAGTGGCCCCCCTGAATATTTAGGCCGCATGGTAATGATTTGAGCCGCATGAGTATGAGTGAACCGCATGGAGACAGTCCTCGTGAGCCGTATGAGGATGGTCATCGTGAGCCGCATGAGGATGGTCATCGTGAGCCGCATGGGACTGGTCTTCGTGAGCCGCATGGGGTAATCTTCGTGAGCTGCATGGGGCTGATCATCGTGAGCCGCATGGGGCTAATCTTCGTGAGCCGCATGGGGCTGATCTTCGTGAGCCGCATGGGGGAGCCTCCGCTTGGGCCGTATAGGGGAGTCTCCACTTGGGGCCGCATACGACTGTCCACGTGTCAAGGCCGCATGACAGTTTCTGACTCTCGGGGGATCGTGTCAGAGATTTTCTTCCCTTCCCAAGGAGTCCGTCATTATGAGGGAGTCACAATGATATCTTTGTGTCAGAACTGTCACCTTGTCAGAGCTGTCAGCCGTCAATGCCTTTAATGCAATAAAGGACAAATGAGAGAGGTGTTTGCAGGCCACGTGGCTCCTCTCTGAGCCGTATAGAGCTTATTTGAGCCGCATAGATCCTTGATCCGCATAGATCCTTGAACCGCATGAATTCTCTGAGCCGCATGTGGCTCTCTGGCCGCATGGATCTTTCTTTATTATTTTTCATGCTTCTACAGTGTACAGGGCAATGTAAAAGGCTAAAAGCCTAGAAAATAGTATTATATATATATATATTTAAAAATTCTACTATTTGTGACGGTGTATGCCATCCAAAATAGGCAAATGACAACATGACGTAAGCTATCTATTCGCGATGGAATGGGGACGTCACAATAGATTTGAACTTTTGAGACAGCTACGCAGCCGTCCCAAAAGAGAAACAACAAAGTCACATCAACTATCCCATTTTTGATGGAATAATGCTGTCATAATTGCTTTAAACTTTTTGTGTCGATCTATGATGTCACCATAAACTGTCCCAAAAGGTTTTTGTGATGGCACATAATGCTACTACTACATATATGTCACAAAAATAACTTGTGACAACATTTCCATTATTTGCGAAGGTCCGTCCCAAAAGAGAAACAACAAAGTCACATCAACTATCCCATTTGTGATGGAATAATGTTGTCATAATTGCTTTAAATTTTTTGTATCGACCTATGCGGTCACCATAAACTTTCCCAAAAGGTTTTTGTGATGGCACCTAATGCCACTACTGCATTTCTGTCACAAAAATAATTTGTGACAGCATTTCCATTATTTGTGAAGGTTTTTGGTCATAGCAAAAGGGCATCTATTTTGTAGTGTGTATACGGCTGTCACAAAAGTAATTTGTGACAGCATTTCAATTATTTGCGAAGGTTTTTGGTCGTCGAAAAAGGGCATCTATTTTGTAGTGTGTATACGAAGGAATATATATATATATATATATATATATATATATATATATATATATATATATATATATATATATATATATATACATATACCTGAATTCTCGGTACGACAGTCAACATCTATCCAATTACTATGTAATAACTCCTCAGTAAATACCTAAAGAGATCACCAGGCACTCAACATTTGCCGCGGCTGTAGCTGCAGTTAACACGGGACAGCAGCTAACACGCCCCGATCCCGCTAGGGTCGTTCGTCTTTGCTTTGATCCCTGCAGGATCGTTCGTCCTCGCTAAGGCGTGATGCCGTGCAAGCCTAAGTTGCGCTTGCACAAGGCCAGTATCTTTACAATACAACTAGACAAAGCAAAACACACGCACACAACATATTTAATTTCAGAAAACCAAATGTTGGACACAAAGATTCAAAATGGAAATACTTCTTTTATTGATACTTGATAGGATTACAAAGTACAAAGCTTGTGACTCAAAATACCATAGTTTTTCTTACATATCTCTCTTTGAAACTCTTTTCAAAATAGCCACAATGCCTATACATCATATCCTTTTACTACATAGCTGAAAATGGAAAGACACCTTCAAAGGAAAATTTGCAACTTGAATGGAAATAAAAATTAGTTTCGAGGCAATCCACATGCTCTACTGGGCTGGACGAGCTTTAGCGCCTCACTTGAAATTTCTATGTCTCCTTGTCTGCTAAAAAGGATGCTCATAATGTGGGTCAGTACACATCTTGTACTGGTGAGCGGCTTTTGGCCGAACTCACAAATATCTGCACTAAGTCAACATGTGGAGCTAGCATACATTTATTATGTGATCTTTCTACTTGTCTAGGTTATTTTTGACAATTCATAAGAAACATGACAGTAGAAACATTTCATAACAATCTTATCCGTCGCCGACAGTCATCCCTGCACGAAAACAGGTTAGCAAAGTTTGCATATATAAAGCATACTTATTTTTCGTTCCTGCATGTTAGGTTTGCAATGATTCTTGTCTATATGCATAAACCTAACTATTTGTTGGTCCATATGTCATTTCCTATAATTAGCCGCTGTGACTCTTGGTTCAGCTCGTCGCTAAATGGACACTCTATACAGCGAGGTTTCTTTACCTCAGGGTGTTACTCGATCCCTCCTAGGCCGAGCAGTTTAGGCGTCACCAAACCGGTCGTGAGGATTGCTCTTGTGCACAAGTTGTCCGAGACCAATGCATGAATGCAACTTTATTAAGCAAATCTCTATTATGACAACATATGCATCGTTCAGTATTTTCATCTTACTCTTTTTCTCTATACGGCAAGCTGTATCCTCTCTATCATTTAACAATAGCAACATTTACTAAAATCTCTTTGCAACATAATAAAGAGCTGGTAACATTCATATCGAACACGAGTAAGACAACTGTTCTTTGATTTAAACATCTGAGTCAATTCTTTGTTTCTTATCTTTTGTTGGTTGGTATCGTTGATCAGCGGGACGAGGCAACAGAGTGGACTAGAGATCATTTTTATTAGGACATGGAGATAAATGTTTGCCCAGTTAAGCAACTCACCAAAAGAATCTTATACGAGAGAAGGAGGGACTTCACGTAACGATCACGTTCTGCCTATGCGTCCTCCTACATTGGCAAGAACTTTCGATTAGCATACTTCGGTCTCTTTCTCTCAAGATTCGGAATGAATGTGCAATGCGATGAAAGTGAACAATGAAAACCAATCATCAAAAACCAACACAAAAATGCATTCATCAAAACCAAGCAGCGAAAGAAAATATCCAACAAAACACTTGGATTCATTTTAATAGAAGCCTATCCATTAATTGAAAAGGTTCATTGCATTTCATATGTGATCAAACGACACTGGCAAAGGTTTTCCCAAATACTTAGTTCAAGACTGAGTCAGCAAGCCGTGGGTATTACATAGTGGACCGCGAGGAGCGGGACACTACATAATAATCCACTGAAAAAAGTTTTGTCCTCAAAACTTAAAAATAAGCGCACCTCCACTATTATTGCATTCCGGATCAAGTAAGGTAGACAGGTTGAAAACATGAGCATTTTCCACCTGCTGATTACGCGGGTTGTCTCTAATTGGCGGTGGGTCCCTCAATGGCCCACGTTCATCAGTATCATCTCTGTTTTGTGCCGCATGTCTTTTCTTTGGACAATCTTTGAAACCATGGCCCTTTTGACCACAATTGAAACATTTCTTGTTAAGGGAACGATAATGTTCTCTGATATGGCCCTAGCGGCCACAGAAAGTACACTCAATTTTATTGCGAGGTTCTCCTCTGCCTTTTTCTTTCCGTCGTGGTATCATTTAGTAGACTGATTACGACTGGTCTAAACTTTCGCAGATGCCTTCCTTAGGCTAAATTGTTCCACTTGCACTGCCGCCTCAAAGGCCTGGGAATATGTTTCACATTCTTGGTTCAACACACTCAATTGAATGTCGTCGTTCAGGCCTTGAATGAATCGATTCATGCGAATGTTCTCAGTTGTGATCATTACTGTAGAAAACGTTGCCAGTTTGGCAAATTTAGATTCATAATCCTCCACAGACATGTTTTCTTGTTTCAATGACATGAATTCATTCTCCATCTTTTGGCTGATAGCGGGAGGCATATATTATTCCAGGAATGCCTTCTTGAACGAGGCCCAAGAAATCTTTTCACCCTAGCATTCGCGAGCAGTGTTAACTTTTTCGCTTTCCACCAATCTTTTGCTCGCAGACGTAGTAGCAAAGCGACACAAATTCTACCTTTTTGCTACTCGGAACTCCTATGAATGCGAACAGATTCCATGTTATCGGTCCAGTCCATCACCTTATCTAGTGATCCTTTTCTTAAATTCTGGAGGTTTCGCATCCAATAAGTCCTTTGGCCTAAAGGAAGAGTGCCTATGCGTCGGCTGAGGCTCGTCACCATCTACGGGCTCAATCTAGGGTGTGCCAGTTGGATTGTTTGCTGCGGTAGTATTTTGATTGCCTGCTAGTGAAGTTATGATTTGGGCCAAGGAATCCAACTGCTTCCGTTGAGTCTCCATTTGGGCACAATACTGCTTCCTGTCTCTGAATTTCCATCGTGGCCATGATCCGTTCTACCATATCCATCACGCTAGATGGTCGAGGATGAGCCATTTTCCTACAAAAGAGTATAACTTCTGTCAGTCACATAAAATATTATGGACTTATTATATGGGACATTGGTTTTCATAACTCAAAATTGGAACCTTTGAAAGCCATCAAAATACTTTATATACTTTTTCGAAAATGATATTTGTAAGAGGCCAAGGACGTAAAACCTGGCTCTGATACCACTTTGTCACGCTCCGATCCCGCTAGGCTCGTTCGTCATCGCTTTGATCCCCGCGGGATCGTTCGTGTAACTCCTCTTCCCGGATTTTAGTTTTTATTGTTATTTTATTGACTTTACTTCTAGTTGGAAAATATGTTGTATCATAATTTTTATATATTTGTGAAACTATTTTCGTATGATTTTTATAAACGATATAATTAGACATGTTAATTAATCTAAAACATGTTTCAAAAAATCCTTTCGTAAGAGTGTTATTTCAGGGATTTATTTTAAAGTAGTATTATTTACAAAATATTAAGTTTATTGGGCTAAATGTATTTTAATGTTATTAATAATAGCTAGTATAAATTTTAAATCATCATAGAATTTAATTTTATACAGAGAATTATCTAATAGAATTTAATTTGATCGTTAATACTAAGCTGTAATTTAAATAAATTGATATTATTGGGTATACAATTTGGATATTATTATATTTATGGAAATAGTTAGATTAAATTGTTCTAAATTTATTGGAAATGAAGAAAGGTTATCTATTTGGATATCATTGTTATCTAGTTAAGATTTTAAACATGGATCTTCTCCTATTAAGGAGACTTAGTTTCCCCAACCAAACAAATCAGCAAACAACCACCATGGCACCCTCACCATTCGCCACCACCACCTGACAATACCGCCACCACCATCACATAAGCCACCTCCCAGCCATCCGTCCTCCGACCGGCCAGTGGCCACCAAAACCAGCCCAGCACAACCACAGCAAACAACCACCATCACCATAATCTTCGTGTCCTATCCAGCCATGGTGTCCGTGTCCGTCGCATCAAACAAATACAAT
This sequence comes from Iris pallida, assembly GCA_029216955.1. Taxonomy (NCBI): domain Eukaryota; kingdom Viridiplantae; phylum Streptophyta; class Magnoliopsida; order Asparagales; family Iridaceae; genus Iris; species Iris pallida. The sequence goes on from JANAVB010016000.1 coordinate 782,457, forward strand.
TCCACAGCAGTATACTTTCGTGTCCGACACTTCACCATCCCAAAACCGAGAAGAAGATGAAGAAAACCAAAACCTAAATCTACTTCCGATCTGGCTGCGTCGCGTTTGGCCACCCCGAGCGTCCACGTCCGTCGGCGAAGTCATCCATCTCCGTTGTGCCTCTCCAGCGCCACTCCTTCGATTTTTTTTGCGAGCCACACCCGCCCTGGGGCTGACCACCGCGGTACCGCCCGGACCAGGGGTGCTCTCCTCCCAATGCCACTTTCCTCTCCCTCGAAAGACGTGACTCCAACCGCTGCTCGACCACTCGACGTCACCGGATCGGTCGAGGTTGACCGAAGTTTGCACACAGCATCGCCATCCTCCTCGAAGCACCACCTCGTCGACCAGTGCCACAGATCTGAGTCGCCTTCGCCTGATGGCGAGCCACCTGCTTCGTCGCTGACGCAAATCTACGAGCTTCTCTACCTTCGTGCCGCCCCGCACTCTACAGCGCCGCCTCGGCCAGCGTCCCCGACATCTCCTTCTGTTTCCCCAACCACCACCACTATCGCTCCTTTCCGGAGCCGAACTGCCGCACCGTCGGGGCTAGCGACCGCCGCTCGACATCCTCCGCAGGCCGTCCACGGCATAACCCTCCGACGAGCGGCCGATCCCTCATCCCGAACTCTGCCGGAGCCCTGTGCCGTGCGCCTCGATCAGCCGTCCAGCCGGCTTGTCTCCGACGACCTCAGCGGCCGCCTCCGAGTGCCACAGTACTGGATGCCCCCATCTTGACCGGACGGACCGCCTTCCGGCCGCCTCCATCCTCGCGCTCCGGTGAGCCCGACCACCCCAGCTCCTCTTCTTCCCCCTTTTCTCTCACTCTCCTGCTTTCCCTTTCCTTCTCCAAAAAATATCCTAAAAATACCTCTCCCTGTCCCTTTTGCTTTTATTGTATTAATTTTAAGTTTAGGTGTTAATTTGGAGGAGAAGTAAAGGACTATTGGTTTGTGTTCAAACTATAGGAAATTGGGTTCTGTGATACGAATGTAGTGGGCTTGGAGTAATGGACCGGGCTTGGGCCTGGTTTTAGTTGAACAGATTGAAAATTAGTTTGAAATTAATAGACTTTACTTTGGTTTTAGTTTAATGAATATTTTAGGTGATTTAACATATTGTGGTGGGTTGGGCTTACTGTTTTAGTAGATTCATACAATATGTATATACGAGTAAATAGAGTCTATAGGCTTATTATATATATATTATAATTGCATGAGTTCTAACTAAATATATAAATATCTACGTAAAATTTTATATTAATGATTTTCATAATAAATATATATATTGTAAATACTTTTAACATAAGAGTATATTATGGTCTTGGATGAGGATAGATGATTTTTATTGCATTTTATTTCTATTAGATTTATAAAAATAAATGGATTTTATATCAAAAGTATATTTGACAAATTAGGTTTTAGCCTTAAAAATGCTTTTGTATACTTTCAAATTAGTTATCTAAAATTATTTTCTCTAGTAGAGTATAGTTCATGTATCGTAATTAAATTCTAAATAAATTTATAAATAGATTGGCTATGGGTTTTATTATATATAAAAGATGTGGGCTTTTTAATTTGGGCTTTATGGTTATTTTACTTTTGTAATAAAGTTGGGCTATTTTTTATAAATTTAATGGGCTTTATAGTAGGCTTTTATGTATATAAATAAGTTTTGGATTACTTAGGGCCTTTTGGTTTAAATGAACTAATAATGGAATTTTAATATGTTTCTCTAAATTAGATATGACAGCCTTATTTGAGGGTATATAAATACATGCCTATGGTATATATATTGACCTTGAAGGTAAGTATATGTATATTTGGTTTATATCTAAATACAGAATATTCATGTATATATTTTCATCATAACTTGGCTTTAACGGGTTTATATATATGTTTTGGGCTTTTGTTTAGAGAATACATATAGGTATTTGGGCTTTTACTCCTAATAAGGTATAAGGGTTTTAAATAAGAAATCATCTTTTTCCTAAATCAAATTCTCTTTATATTAGATTAATTATTGATCGCGACTAATTATAATTCTCATCTTTTTGTGCATCCGAATTTTTTTATACCGTGCCTAGCCAATTGTACTATTCTGGACTCAACAGAAATATCAGTTTCACCAGCACAGGACCGCAGGCGAGTACATCCCTGATAGTTTTCATATTTGATTATCTCTATACTTCCTGTATTTAATAATATTTTACATTGATATCATATTGATTCTTGACACGCTTGTCACACGAGATAGTAGTTATGGATTCTTGCATGTTGTTCGTGACCAATATATTTTCGTATTCGTGACCTGTTTGAATTCATAGGTACTAGCCGGGCGGGGAAGTACATTAGTAGACATGTAACATACCCAGAAATATCTCCAAAATATCTATTCTTGCCTGATAGCAGTCGCACAATTCACGTGCGGGGTGCCGGATTTACCCCTTAGCCGTTTATATGTCGAAAATGTATTTCAAATCACTTGTTAGATATAGTCTTGCTGTATTACAGTTTCTTGTCATTGCTTGTCTTGTGTACCATGTCTTCCTGCTTTTACTCGCATGATTCCTACCATGATTTTCTGTTTATCCCTTATCATGTATCTCAGTATTATTACAGATTTATGGATTTCGTTATTTATTGATTCTGTTGTGAAAATGTACTCGTTCCATTCCTGACTGGAAACTAACATTTTTTAGGTTTATCCGCGATCACTCTTAGCACTGGAAAGACATGGGTATGCTGAGGTCAACCTAGTTAGTTGAATTAGCTGTCTTTTCTATTTATGAGACATTGTATTTTCTAGTAAATATGAAGTTGTGAAACCTTGTAATTTTTAAAGTTGATTTAATAATATTAATGAGCAATAACTGTATCTTTTGTGATTTTTAGCATCTTGGCCGTGACAGCGTTCTACCGCCGACTCTACGGCGTAGGCTGGTTTGGACACGTCTCGTATCCGAAAAGCGGGTGCGGGTCGTGACAAATTTTTGTGGTGGTCCATGCAGGTCAGTTTTTGTATAATTGTGCGAACTCATGGTAGTACCATATTAGTCGTACTACTGCGAGCCTGCTACTAGAAAATTCTCATTCACAACTAGGAGTAAATCAATTTTAAGAGAATGGTTAGGATTAGGAGTCCCTAATTTAATTTGACATTTGGGTAGTTAAGGCTGCTACATAGGTTTCACTAGATGACTTTCAGGATACACTATCGCATTTTGATTCGACGGTATTTCTAAGGAGGGTAGATTCATAACATCTTTCCAAAAGTTTGAAAATAGCATTTATTCCTTTTATTTGAATTAAGAAATGATTTTTGGAATTTTATAAATATTTAATTTAATTAATTATTATGGAATGCCTTAGTCTTGGTTAAATTTTGGAGCGCCATATGACGAGAAGTGATGACACGGAAAGTGCAACGGCATGCATGCTTTGACTAGCGTATTAGCTATAGTAGAGAAGGCCGAGGCATAGGTGTGTACTAACTAGGAAAACGAGGCCAATTCGTGACATAACCCTAGGAATAATTTAATTACTTATTATTAAGATTATTGAATTTTAGAAGACCTGGTTGTCCCAAACTAGCCCGAACCTAACCCAAGTCCTGGTGGTCATGTAATGCAACCAACGTTGTTCCATGTAGATATGTAGATGTGTATATATATATTGGTAGTCCATTTCTAGTATTGTGAATAATTTCTATAAATTATATATTGAATATAATATATGTATTATTGCTATTTAAATTTATATTTTACTTGAAAATAGGATAACCTTCTCTTAGAATGTTATTTTGGGATTATTGGGATTTACTTAGGCTATACATATATACTTGTGTATAAATATATTCATAATAGGTAGACATAGTGCTTTTATACATATCTTCCCTCGATCTTGAATATTAGAGAAATATAAATTTAAGTTTATATTTCTTTTGCCTTCAGTCATTTTCTTCCTAATCATGATCATTTGTACAACTTTATCTTATGTCTTTTCTAAAACATCGCCATATCATAAGTTCGTATCACTTATATTCTTTTCCTTGGACCTAAGGAATTATTTTTAAAATAACTTCTCACTCAATTGTCTATTAATCTCGAGTTAAGTTTTTGGATTAAAAAGTTTCCTCTCAATCGTTGAATCTTGAATATCCGTGAAATAAGGATTATAAGATTTTTACTTATTTTGACTTCGATCATTATCCTTCCTAATCAATTGTTTTTCTTTTCAAGAAGCTGATCTTATACTTGGAGAACAAATACTTATATTTTTTTCCCTACCTTTATCAACTTATATGATATTTTAAACTCCTTTGATATTCTTGGGGATATAGTTGGAATAATTTTGATGACTTGCGAAGACAAGACAGCAACGCACTGTCGTCACTTATTTGAATTATCGAGACTGCGGGTTCACTGCAGCCAGCAGCGCACTGGCGTGGCATGACCCCTAAGTTGAAATAAATTCAACTAAGCGTGGGTAATCGAACATTATCAAAACTATGTCATGGTTGTCCTATTTAATCCTTGAGTTATTATGTCAATATTGGATAGAGTTGGTAGAGTGTTCGATACCATATTATGCTCAAGTCATAAATCAAGGGTTTACTGCAGCCAGATGTACACTAGCGAGGCATAGATGCTTGGTTAAATAATTTTGGATATACTTATGGTTTTTGAATATTATAGAAACTACATCTTTTGGCATGTGACTGTTGAAATTTTTATGTTCCACAACTTCATAAACTCTCGATTAAAATTTGATTAATTCTTAACCTTTCATTACTTGAACCCTTCCTTTTATCTTTTTCTACCGTTATTAGTCTTCCTAGAAATCATCTAAACCTATTCACTAGATTCATAAACATACCTATATCATGATTCAATGATCATGCCTACCAAATTGATCGTACTAAACACGATTTCGATTTGGATCATCCTTAACAACTTTTGATTGCAACCTGACCATTTGATTGTATTTCGATCATGTCCACTCGCATATTTTCTATATTTCGAGTCTGCGATCGTGCCTAAATAATCTTGCCTAAACAGTTAAGCGAGTTAATCAGGTCAAACAAATTTTTAAACAGGTTTGCTCGTAATTAAACTATTTTGACTATAATCGTGCCTAACAATTTTTTTAGTTTAGTAAATCATCTTTCAATTATATCCTTGACCATGGTGACTAGACTGTAACGCCCCAGTCCCAAAATACGTAGGACCGAGCACGTGAACATGCCAGCTGCACATATACGAAGAATATCCCAATATACAGAATCCTCGTATATGTACATAAGCTGTAAATAAATAACCACAGGCCAAAATGACATATCTAATCTCATCACAGCTCAACACAGAAGATAATAAAGTTCAAAGGAAATAAGCAGAGTATCAAAAGATAGCCGGGTGAACATACTCACTCAAAACAGCTATGAAAAATAGTCTCACAAGATCGGAGTCCAATCTCCGCAAAAATAGAAAGAAAGAGATGTAAAATAATGTCCACTAATGTCTCAAATAAGAAACAGACTAGAAATCAGTAGTGACTGCCTCGTCATCAATGTAGGATAGCTCCAATGCCGCTCCGTACTCCTGTGGAAAATCGTCTAAACCTGGAGAGATAACCAGGTCCTTAGGGGACATAGCAAGATACAAGAAAACACCGTGCCATATAAACTGTGATAATATAATAAGAGAAAAGGTATGCATGCAATCGGGTTCCTGACCATTCTACTGTGAATATGCAGTTGAGATACAATCCTTCGACGCATGAGCCCTAGCTGTAAATAGGATCGGCATAGTTCCCATAAAGGGTACCAGGGGCCTACGTCCATAACGCTCGGGAAGCGTCAGAGGGCACCATGTGCAAGGGGCTACGTCCATAATGCTCTGGAAAACGTTAGAGGGCGCCTGGAGCCTGCGTCTCCGGAGGAGCGCACAGGTAATCATGGAAGTGTAAAGAAGCCCATACGTCAGGTATTGTTCTCCCCATCCAATGCCTAGTATCATCATCTCCATGACTGATATGAACCTCTAGTAACCTCCAAGTCTTCTAACATGCATCACTATTGGCAGTTACTCCTATCCGTCGCACGCTCCATACGTATCGGTGACCAGTCGACTACGCAGAAATGTGTCCTACATGTGACTCATATCATGTGATACAATAAGTGTCAAGGCCGTATGAGATATACCAATACCTCAATATCAATGGGTGGTCAATAAACTAAGTCAATGCAAGAGAATAAATAAAGCAAGGAAAAATGACCGATAGAGTCGATTGCACCCAAGTGTGACTTGGACGTACAGTCTAAATATCACGAAACAAAATGCTAAAAATAAAAACTGAAAATAAGAATATAATAATCACAGAGTAAGGTGGCAAGGTATCTTGCCTGATGGTGCAAAGTGGCAAGTCCAAGTAATCACAATGTCAGTCAAGAAACGTCACAATCTCCAAACAACTCCGGACGCTGAAACAAACATCAAAAATGATCTCAGTGAAGAAGATATACCTAGGAAACGCCTGTCCAAAAGTCAAATTCGGGAACAGGGGCAAAATCGTAATTTCGGGTCAAAACGATGTCTGCCGTTGGACTCGCTTTGTACCGAAACGCGTGCCAAAGTCTACGGTCTCTAAAGTCGTCAAACTACATGTCTACGGTTTTCGTTTGAGGAGAGGAACTCAAAGGTATGTCTAGTTTTGGATTCCGAGGAGCCGTGTACAAAATCGCCCGTTTGAATGGGTCGCGGGCCCGCCAAAAATGGGTTCCGATTCGACCTTCTCAGAATCGAACCAAACTTGGCATGCAGGACCAGAATTTCGATTCGGATCTGTTGGCACAAGTTTTATCTCGATTCGACGACTGTACACGAAGTTATGGACAAGTTTGCAAAACGCCAATACGGGGGTATCCCGACGGATACGTGTTGATTTTGTCGCACACACACGACGAAACTGAGTTTCGTCAGTTCCCACATGTCGGTAACGTCCATACGCGCCTTTTGATGCATATAGCGCACGACCATGTCGCCCGGTTTGTCGGGGAAAATTCTAAAATTTTAAAAACAGAATAAGTAGGTTTTTATAGATTTTTTAAGACTCGTAACTTCCTGCACAGACAATTAAATTTGAAAGTGTGAACTCCATTGCACAGCCCTATATGTTGTTAACAAAAATTTTTCATATGGGTTTTAGAAATTGGTCTTGGATTGGCAAGTTTTTGCCTTCCAAAGTAGCGTGCTCAAGTGTGAAATCTGCTCTATTTTCAAGTAATCAAACGCCAGTTTTGGCTTCGATTTCGGGGACGATACGAACATCTAAAATCGAAGTGTTTGAAGAAACATTCAGCCATATAGATGGTCTTCGTACCTGAGAAGACGGAACGTGAAACGGTGGGGTGTGCGGCGTGGAAGTTGTGCGCGAAGTCCGGGTCGGCAGTGTGCCTGCTGAGAATAGACGGTCGACGGGGCTTCCCGTGCTGGCAGCGGCTCTCACGGTGGTCGGGGCGTGCGCGTGAGGACGAGAAAGGCTCGGGCGAAGGGGTGGTATTCGTTTTCGTGTGAGTTAGGGTTTGGTTTTGGCGGAGCAATATATATACTGCTGCCGCGGTCTTCTATTCCTATTAGGAATAAACTTTGGGTTTGCTAAAGTTTGCTCGGGTTTGTCTCAGGGACGGGTCGGTTTTGTCTCCACTAAGTTGCAGCAGCTGCTGCCGATTTGAATTGTTTTAGGGGTCGGCCCCCGCAGCTTAGTTGCTGCTGACGTGGGGGTTCGGCCCACCATCCAATATATATATATATTTTTTTACTAACTCTTATATATATATATATATATATATATATATATATATATATATATATATATATATATATATATATATATATATTAGGCTACAAATAATTTCCTAAAAATTCTAGGATTTATATTATTCCCTATTAAATACGAATACTAACATGCACACATATAGTATATACACCCATGCATTTATTTATACTAATAAGCTAGTAGCAATAATTTCATAATTAATAAAATGTATAACAATATTCATTACTTTATAAAAAATAAATTAAAAATATGGGGGTTTACATCCTACCCAACTTAAAGAAAATTTCGTCCTCGAAATTAGACTAAGGTCGGGGGGTCAAATGCAATGCAAGGAAATATAATAGCACTTAGAATTTAAGACATACCTCCGTTTTCGAACAAATGCGGGTAGCGATTTCGGATGTCGTCCTCGCGCTCCCAAGTAGACTCCCCTGGTGAGTGATGCTTCCATGCCACGTGAACCAATGGAATAGATTGATTCCACAACACCTTCACTCGGCAATCGAGGATACCTACTGGTTGCTCTTCATACGACAAACTTGGTCCAACGGTGATCTCGGAGTGATCAAGCACATGATTGCTGTCCGCCACGTATCTCCTCAACTGAGATACATGGAATACGTCATGTACTCCCTCTAGCGACGGTGGCAAGGCTAATCTATAGGCAACCTCTCCAACACGTTCCAGGACATCGAAATGGCCGACGTACCTTGGACTCAACTTGCCACGTCCTCCGAATCGAATCGGGCCTCTAGTGGGGGATATCTTCAAGAACACATGGTCGCCCTCTTTGAACTCCAAAGTGTAGGAACGATATAGTAAAGCGTAATACTCTAGAGGGGGGGTGAATAGAGTTGGCAGCAGAATAATGCTAATTAAAAAAGTTAGCAACACAATCACAGTATATAATCACAGATGAAAATAAAGTAAAGACAGAGTTCAGAAAGCAAACGCAAAGACAGCGATGTATACTGGTATCCCTCTGTTGAGGACTAATCCAGTCGGTAGAACTCTTGCTACCAGTTTGAATCCACTATAGGAAAAACCGCAAGTTTTCTTACGAAGTCCTTGCAACTTCTACAACGCGAGCTTTGATACGAAGAACTCGTCCAACTTCAAATGTGAAGAGGTATTCTTCAATCAAGCCTTCTAATTACAATCTCTCAGAAACTTCTAGACCGTACCGCACTGGCAAATCGACTAGAGGATTGTAACTGGCTTGGGATCTGAAAATGAAAGCTCTAGAAAACTCTTTGGAAGATAGAAAGCTTTAGATAGAGAGAAGATTGAAAGTGATTGAGTGATTTGAAATGATCGAAATATTTCTCTATTTATAGGATTTCCAAAGGGAGAACTCTGTCAGAATTCGGGCAGAATTCGGGCAGAACTCGATGAGCAAATCTCGGTCAAATCCGTAACTGCAGGAGGATCAAGTTCCAGAGAATTCAAAATCAAAACGACTACTAACCGAACTCTGGCCGAACTCTGGCCGAACTCTGGCCGAGTTCTGTCAGGGTTAGGTTAGGGTTTTTAAAATTGGTTTTGGTGATTTTTGAAAACCTTTTTGAAAACCTTTTTGTAAACAATTTGATAGGTCATTTTAAAAACATTTTGAACTATTTTTGGGAATAGCCTATTTGCCAGTACGACTCGGTGTACAATGTATTCCTAGACTCAAATAAAAAGAAAATTACATTGCATAGGAAATACAGACTCAAGTAGGCAAACAGATCTTCAGTCTTGAACGAAGTGAATATCCAATCTTGCTTATGTCCAAGAAGCTGAGAATGTCCCAACAAGCTTTGTATATCCAGACAGAGTTTTGATCAATTATTAAAATCAGGTTGACCATATGACCAATGGGCCAACAATCTCCCCCATTTTGATAATTGACAAACTATGAATGATATAACAATAAGCTAGTTCGAAAAATATCAAAAGGTGAAAAATTGTTCATAACCTGTATTCAACTCAAAAAAAATGTTAGATCATTTTAATTTTCTCCCCCTTTGTCACTTAGCAAAATAGTTGTACAAGAGAAGGCTCCCCCGCATGAAATGCAGAAGACTCCCCCGCATGAAATGCAGAAGACTCCCCCGCAATCAATGCATAAGTAACAAACAGTGAGAAAACAAAAATAAAAGATACAGTAAATAATTAGAGAAATTTATCATCACAAGCATGTATTGCATAAAAAAATCTCAGGCATGCTATTTCACAGACAGTTTAAAAATGAAAAGCAATATAAAAAAATAGTGCTAAACAAAATGCTGAACTTAACTGAGATGTCATAAATGAAACATCATAAACATGTCCATGAAGATAAAAGAAATACTGATAGCAAACTACAAAGTACTAATCAAAAAGTAAATGATAAAAACTTGGAATGTCGGAGCATTTCCAAGTATACAGTAGAATGTCACTAGTAATCAGATCAGATCTCATCATCACTATCCTCATCAATATCATCAGCAGCACGGCCAGCATGACCGGAAGTACCAGCACCAGAAGTACCAGCGCCAGTAGGATGAGTAGGGGCGCCAGCATAGAACTCGCCAACATAATCTCGAGGAGCACGATACCAATCATAGACGTTACCGGGCTGGAAGTAGGCATGGACAGCCTCATCCTCACAGCGGTAACCCGAAAAAGCTGGATCTCGAGGGATGGAAGCGGCAGAGTGACCAATCTGTGCAAAACGCAGATCGGCCAAGGAGTTTGCCATCGCCTGGTAACGGGTGACATCGTGGTACTCACGCTCGTGAGCCATGTCCGTCATCGAGACGTGCAAAGCAGATAGGTGCTGATGTATGCCCTCAAAAGTCATAGCATACGGCTGATGTGGTGGAGATGGTGCAGTAGGAGGAGCAGGAGGTGTAGCTGAAGCAGTCCGGCTGCGACGAGAAAGCTGGAGTAACTTGGGCTCAGAGTCCTGAGTACAAGTCGATAGATCGATGTCGAAGCGCTAAAAGATACGAGGGAGAATCATCGCGTAAGAGAGATTTCGATCTCTTGCACGACAACGTCCCATCATCTGAATAATAGTCTTGGGGACGGAAAAAGGAATCCCCTTGATAAGATGATACATAGCGGACAGCTCAAACGAAGTCACATCATCCTTGAAAGTGGATTTTGGAAGTAGAGTAGAGTAGATGATGCGATGCAATTCGTAGTTAAACAAGTTAAGGTTGTTAGCCTTAAACTTTCCAGAACGTACTCTGTCAGGTGCACAAAGTTCCGTTTTGAAACTCGTGAGTGTAGTGCCTTCGGGAAACTCGAATTCCGTGATATCAACTAGCGGTTCACCTTCATTGGGAATCCCAAGAATCTCCGCTAGGAGGACATCATTGAACTCAATATCTATGCCTCTAACACGTGTGCTCACGTCAAAAGTGTTAACTACGAGATTGCAATAGAACAATCTAATGGCATTAGTAGCAATTGGGAAGCACAGTTTAACAAGCAAATGTAACCCTAATGCCTCAAATAAGTGACGATGGTCAGGAAATACCGTCCATTTAACCGGAGCGCCGCTGCATATGGATCGGGTGGAAAAGTCATCGTACCATAATAAAGCTTGATCGAGGGTTTGAAAGAAAAATCCATCGAAAGCACCGTCGCTCTTTTGGACTGGCGAAAACAAAGAATCCGTGTGAGGATTCGAAGAGGACCCTTCCTCACTAGGAGTAGTCTTCTTCCTCTTAGACGGATTAAATCTAGGTGCCATTGAAATAAATAAGCACAAATTTGAAAGTGGAGAAAGAGAGAGTTATACCTCACAAAAATTAGATATGTTGTAGAGAAGGATAATCTCCACACGATTCCAAAGTTTGGAAGGATTTCACCAAGTAGATAGGGAGCAATGGGTTGGTGAATACCTAGGGTTTGGAGGATTTTCGGGCGGCTGTAGCTGCTGGTTGGAAATATGGAAGCAATGGAAGAGAAGAAGCTCTCGGGTTGTGTATATATACACAGATACCCCCAACCGAACTCGGGCCGACTTCGGTCAGAGTTCTGGCCGAATTCGCCTAGGGTTCTTTCAAGTTGATTTTGCTACTTCTTTTTCATTGACTCGTTTCAAATATTTAATTCAAAGATTAGTTATTTTAGCTTTCAAATAACATAATTAATAATATTTTATGAGTTAAATATCGTTACACAGCAGCTGTCTCAGATTAGCTGTAGGAGTACTGTCCCAGCTGGCGGAGGTTCACCGGGGAACTCTTAAATACCGCATCGCTTCAACCGTAGTTGTGGTGACAGACAGACTCTTTATTAGCTTGTCTCTAACACAGTTTTTGTATAATGATATACAATCATAAAATAACATCAATTAATATTATTGACGTCCAAAATTCCTAATTCTCGACGTAAATAATTGAAGCGATCTTCCGCTAGAGGTTTAGTGAAGATGTCAGCTAATTGATTATCAGTATCTATGTATACAAGGTTTATATCTCCATTTTGATGATGATCTCTAAGAAAATGATGCCGAATCTCGATATGTTTAGTACGAGACTGACATACAGGATTCTTAGTCAAATTAATGGTGCTAGTGTTATCACAGAAAATGGGAATATGTGTGTAAAATAAATCAAAGTCTTCTAAGGTTTGTTTCATCCACAAAATCTGAGCACAACAACGTCCTGCGGCGATGTACTCAGCCTCTGTTGTTGATAAGGCTACAGAATTTTGCTTTTTACTAAACCAAGAGACTAGAGCCTTGCCTAAGAAATGATATGTACCGCTAGTACTTTTTCTATCAACCTTGCATCCAGCAAAATCTGCATCCGAGTAACCAATAAGGTCAAAGGATTTGGATTTGGGATACCACAAGCCGACAGAAGAAGTGCCTTTAAGGTATCGGAAGATACGCTTAACTGCGGACAGATGTGATTCCTTTGGGTTAGCTTGAAAACGTGCACACAAGCAAATACTAAACATTATATCTGGACGACTAGCAGTTAAGTAAAGTAAACTACCAATCATACCTCGATACTTACGTGTGTCGACTGGCTTGCCTTGTTCGTCAGAATCAAGCTTTGTTGAAGTTGCCATCGGAGTGCCAATAGGTTTGACATTGTCCAGATCAAACTTCTTTAGCAAATCTTTTGTGTACTTGGCTTGATTAATGAACATCCCATTGTCGGTTTGTTTGATTTGCAATCCGAGAAAGAATTTCAGCTCTCCCATCATGCTCATCTCAAACTCATTCTGCATACACTTAGAGAATTCTTGACAAAGAGATTCATCAGTGGATCCAAATATGATATCATCAACATAGATCTGAATTAAAAGCAGCTTGCCATTAAAAGATTTAATAAAAAGTGTAGTGTCAACCTTTCCTTTTGTAAAACCGTTGTCAAGTAGAAAAGAGCTTAGACGATCATACCAAGCACGAGGGGCTTGTTTCAAACCGTATAAGGCTTTCTTCAACTTAAAAACATGGTCAGGATTTTTGAAATCCGTGAAACCCGGAGGTTGTGCTACAAAAACTTCTTCTTTTATAAATCCATTTAGAAAAGCACTTTTTACATCCATTTGAAAAAGTTTGAAATCATGAAAACATGCAAATGCATATAACATACGAATGGATTCTAATCTCGCAACTGGGGCATAAGTCTCATCGTAGTCGATACCCTCTTCTTGATTGTATCCTTGAGCTACGAGTCGAGCCTTGTTACGAGTTACTAAACCATCCTCATTCAGTTTGTTTCGGAATACCCAACGGGTGCCAATGACCGGATGATCAATAGTCTTGGGAACAAGTTCCCAAACTTGATTCCGTTCGAATTGGTTCAATTCCTCTTGCATGGCATCTATCCATAAACTATCACTACATGCTTCATCAATAGATTTAGGTTCTAGCTGTGAAATAAATGCAACACTAGAAATAATATCTCTACTGGATGATCGAGTGCTTACTCCTTTGGTAATGTCACCAATTACCAAATCTTGTGGATGATCAGCTGTGAATTTTAACCTTTTCGGTAGACTCTGTAGGTAGCTGGTTCCTGGATCTCCTCTAGGGGGTTCAGCTTGTGCAGAGCTTGGTTCAGGTTCAGCTGATGTTGAGCTTGATGTAGGCAGATCTTCATCACTGTCATCGAGTGTCATTTGGTTCATTTCATCAAAAGTGACGTTGATTGACTCTTCGATGATCATGGTACGTTTGTTGAAGACTCTGTATCCTTTGCTCTTGGCCGCATAACCTAAAAATATACCTTCATCGGCCTTTTCGTCAAACTTTCCCAAATTGTCTTTAGTATTAAGAATAAAGCACTTACAGCCAAATATCTTAAAATATGAAACTGAAGGAATTCTATCAAACCATAACTCAAATGGAGTCTTCTTCGATTTGGGTCGAATTAGAACTCTATTGAGCACAAAGCAAGCTGTATTGACAGCTTCAGCCCAGAAGTATTTGGGTAGGCTAAATTGATTTAACATTACTCTGGCCATTTCGGTTAGAGTTCTGTTCTTATGTTCCACAATTCCATTTTGTTGTGGAGTTCTAGGGCAGGAGAACTCGTGTATAAAACCGTGTGTGTCACAAAATTGCTCGAAATCAGCATTCTCGAATTCGCCTCCATGATCGCTTCTAATACGGGTGATCATGTAACCTTTTTCATTCTGTACTTTCTTGCAAAAGGCGACAAATTCGGATAATACGTCATTCTTGCGTGTCAAGAAATATACCCACGTGTATCTAGAAAAATCATCTACAATTACAAATGCATATAATTTACCTCCGAGGCTAGCAACTCTGCTAGGACCGAATAAATCCATGTGTAGCAATTGTAGAGGTCTAGTAGTACATACTGCGTTTACAGACTTGAATGTGGATCTGGTAGCCTTGTTCTTTTCGCATTGGCTGCATACCGAATCCTTCTTGAATGTTATGTCCGATAAACCGCGTACTAACTTCTTTGTGGATAATCTTGAAATTGTATCCATGTTTGCATGACCGAGTCTCATATGCCATAAATGACTCTCATCACTTTTGGCCATTAAGCATCTACCTGAAATGTTAGATTCTTCCAATAGATAGAAAACATATATATTGTCTTCCCTGATTCCTTCAAAGATAGTACTACCAGTTGAGCTATCAACTATAGTACATTTGTCTTTGCCAAAGTTGATACCATAACCATGATCAGCTAGATGACTTATGCTGAGCAGATTATGTTTCAACTCGGTAACCAGACAGACATCTTTAATCACGGGATAGGAAGATTTACCAACATCACCGATACCAATAATATACCCTTTTAAATTATTGCCGAAGGAAACATAGCCTTCCTTCTTTTTCTTCGACAGTGTTGCAAATAGAGTACCGTCACCGGTCATATGCCGTGAGCAACCGCTGTCGAGGATCCATTTGATTCTAGCATGTAAAGGGTGTTCCACCTACAAAACAGTTTGCAGATGAAACTCTTGGTACCCATTTCTTGTAGGGTCCTAAATTGTTAGCTTTAGGTATCCAAGCATAAACATTTAAATCAACTAGCTTTCTCATTCTACATGCAGATAAAATATGACCAATGAGGCCACAATAATGACATTGTGCATGTTGAGTGTTTAAAGCAGAGTGATGTGCATGGTTGGTAGGTTTAGGTTTTCTAGTATAGAAGAATGTATACCTATGATCATGTTTGGGCTTAACCTTTTGGGGTAAAGGTTTTATATGGTTTGGTCTGACAGTGTTTGGCTTGGGAATGTTCCAAATTTTCGGTAAGTGACACGTGTTAGGATAGGAAGCAGCAGGCTCAGGCTGTTTTCCTAACCTAATTTCTAACCTTTTGGAAGTGTCATATAACTTAGTATAATCAGAAGTGAGTGATTCCATTCTGATTTGTGCAGATTGAAGACTTTTCTTTTCTTTTGAAAGATCTTCTCTCAATTGGTCTATAATCTTATCTTTCTCTTCGGATGACTGTTTAGTCTCGTGTAATAAGAGCTTTATAGAGGAAAGCTCACCAGACTCACTAACACTAGTTCTAACCTCAGCTAGTAGGTCGGTAAG
This sequence comes from Iris pallida, assembly GCA_029216955.1. NCBI lineage: Eukaryota > Viridiplantae > Streptophyta > Magnoliopsida > Asparagales > Iridaceae > Iris > Iris pallida. Next base: position 798,357 of record JANAVB010016000.1, read on the forward strand.
TCTTCCTATTTCTCCTTTGTACTCTTTGAGTACCTTCTTAGCGGTCTGATATTTACTACGCAGTTTTCTGTAGTCAAGCATCAGGTCACTGAAGGCATCTCCTAATTGCTCAAAGGTAAAGTCATCATATGTTTCTACAGGTTCAGTAGGTACCTGATCGATTGCCATGAAGCAGATGTTTGCAGCGTCCTCTGAATGTTCATCTTCTGAGTCGCTAGCTTCACTCTCATGCCATATGCTGGTGTTGGCGTATTTCCGAGACGTTGATCTTTTCAGGTTGCCTTTTTCATACCTGTTGTTCTTCTTGCTCGATGATGAGTTGATGGGACAGTCCTTCTTCATATGTCACTTCTTCTTGCAGCCATAGCAGACAGCATCTTCTTGGTACCAGTTATTGTTGTTGTTCTCTTTGACTCTTTTCTTATGTCTCATGAATCTTTTGAACTTCCTTGCTAGGAGTGCTTGATCTTCAGCGTCAGATCCACTGCTATCTGAGTCATCTTCAACAGCTTTTCTGTGCTGAGCCTTGAGGGCGATAGTCTTCTCCTTTGGTGCAGGCTCTTCAAAATCTTGTAGATCCAGTTCATGAGTGAGTAGCTTACCCATGAGTACTTCAAGTGTCATTGTGGTGAGGTCGTTTCCTTCAATGATAGCTGTAGCCTTCGGAATCCAGTTCTTGGTGAGAGCTCGCAGGAGTTTGCGAATCTTTTCGTGGTTACTGTATTCTTTGCCTAAGGAGGACAAAGGGTTTACAATATCCAAGAACCTCTCGAACATTTGTGTGACTGTTTCATTTGGCTTCATTTTGAACGCCTCGTACTCTTGAGTAAGTCTGCTGACTTTTGACTCCTTGACTTGAGTCGTGCCTTCATGTGTAACTTCGAGAAGCTTCCATACACCATTTGCCGTTGTGCATGTATATACCCTGTTAAATTCTGTTCTGTCTAAGGCACAAAAAAGAGCATTAATGGCACGTGCGTCAAGACTGGCCTTTTTCTTTTCTTCCTCTGTATAACTGTTTTGGGGTTTTTCAACTAAAACACCCTCGACATTTATACGAGGTGGCTTTTGATAGCCATCAAGAACAATAGCCCATAAGTCAAAATCAAGAGACTTTAAGAAGAAACTCATCCGTGTTTTCCAATAAGTGTAGTTAGTACCATCAAACAGAGGAGGTCTGTTTGTGGCCTGACCTTCACTTGTGAATTTTATAGTAGCCATGTGATGTGCTATGATCTAATAAATAATGAATAAATAATAGCACCTTCACCTTGCTTTACCTGTAACACCCGCTCTGATACCAATTGTAGGAACGATATAGTAAAGCGTAATACTCTAGAGGGGGGTGAATAGAGTTGGCAGCGGAATAATGCTAATTAAAAAAGTTAGCAACACAATCACAGTATATAATCACAGATGAAAATAAAGTAAAGACAGAGTTCAGAAAGCAAACGCAAAGACAGCGATGTATACTGGTATCCCTCTGTTGAGGACTAATCCAGTCGGTAGAACTCTTGCTACCAGTTTGAATCCACTATAGGAAAAACCGCAAGTTTTCTTACGAAGTCCTTGCAACTTCTACAACGCGAGCTTTGATACGAAGAACTCGTCCAACTTCAAATGTGAAGAGGTATTCTTCAATCAAGCCTTCTGATTACAATCTCTCAGAAACTTCTAGACCGTACCGCACTGGCAAATCGACTAGAGGATTATAACTGGCTTGGGATCTGAAAATAAAAGCTCTAGAAAACTCTTTGGAAGATAGAAAGCTTTAGATAGAGAGAAGATTGAAAGTGAATGAGTGATTTGAAATGATCGAAATACTTCTCTATTTATAGGATTTCCAAAGGGAGAACTCTGTCAGAATTCGGGCAGAATTCGGGCAGAACTCGATGAGCAAATCTCGGTCAAATCCGTAACTGCAGGAGGACCAAGTTCCAGAGAATTCAAAATCAAAACGACTACTAACCGAACTCTGGCCGAACTCTGGCCGAACTCTGGCCGAACTCTGGCCGAGTTCTGTCAGGGTTAGGTTAGGGTTTTTAAAATAGGTTTTGGTGATTTTTGAAAACCTTTTTGAAAACCTTTTTGTAAACAATTTGATAGATCATTTTAAAAACATTTTGAACTATTTTTGGGAATAGCCTATTTGCCAGTACGACTCGGTGTACAATGTATTCCTAGACTCAAATAAAAAGAAAATTATATTGCATAGAAAATACAGACTCAAGTAGGCAAACAGATCTTCAGTCTTGAACGAAGTGAATATCCAATCTTGTTTATGTCCAAGAAGCTGAGAATGTCCCAACAAGCTTTGTATATCCAGACAGAGTTTTGATCAATTATTAAAATTAGGTTGACCATATGACCAATGGACCAACACAAAGGTCGACGACGATTATCTGCCCACTGCTTCTGACGATCCTGCGCTGCTCGCAGGTGGTCCTGAATCTTCTTCACTGTCTCCACTGTGCTCAAGGCCAACTCGGGACCCAATAGCTGTCGCTCTCCTATGTCACTCCAACAAATAGGAGACCGACACTTCCTACAATACAATGCTTCAAACGGAGCCATTTGAATGCTCGCTTGATAGCTATTGTTGTAGGAAAACTCAACAAGATGAAGATGGTCCTCCCACGAACCGCCAAAATCAAGCATACACGCTCTCAACATATCCTCTAGCGTCTGAATGGTACGCTCCGACTGGCCGTCTGTCTGCGGATGATACGATGTGCTAAACTTCAATCGGGTGCCCAAACTCTCTTGCATGCTCCTCCAAAAGTGTGAAGTGAATCTCGAGTCACGGTTCGACACAATACTAACAGGTACACCGTGCAATCTCACAATCTGCTCCATATAAATCTCTGCCAATACCTCTGTCGACTGGCCCACTCTAAAAGGTAAGAAATATGCTGACTTTGTAAGTCTATCAATAATCACCCACACTGTGTCACGTCCCCTAGGACTCCGAGGAAAACCCGTGACGAAATCTATAGTAATGTGCTCTCACTTCCACTCGGGAATGGATAGCGGCTGTAGTAATCCGGCCATCCTCTGGTGCTCCGTCTTCACTTGTTGACATACCGAGCACTTGGCAACGAAACGAGCTATCTCTCGCTTTATTCCATGCCACCAATAATACTGTCGTAAGTCACGATACATCTTGGTCCCTCCGGGATGAATGGAGTAAGTCGAACTGTGAGCCTTTGCCATAAGCTCCTGACGTAGCTCTCCATTGGGTACATAAATGCGATCCCCACATCGCAATGTCCCATCTGGGTGGATCCTCAATCCCGTCTACTCTCCTGCTTCAGTCCTCTCTTTCAGCCGTAGAAATCTAGCATCATCAGGCAATGCTGCCTTGATGCGCTCTACCAATGATGATTGCACTTGAAGGTTGGCTAATACGCCGTCTGTTCCAGGCAATACTACCTCAATACCAAGCTGCTCCAAGTCTCTAATCAATTCCTTCTGTGTAGTCAAAAAGTGTGCCATGGGCTTACGGCTTAATGCGTCTGCCACGACATTAGCCTTGCCCGGATGATAATGTAGCTCAATCTCATAATCCTTCATCAACTCCAACCAACGTCGCTGTCGCATATTCAACTCCTTTTGTGTGAACACATGCTTGAGGCTCTTATGATCAGTGTAGATATCAACCTTCTCGCCGTACAAGTAGTGTTTCCATAGCTTCAAAGCAAAGATAACCGCTGCGAGCTCTAGATCGTGGGTCGGATAATTCTTCTCATGCACTCTCAACTGTCGCGATGCGTAAGCTACTACACGACCGTGCTGCATCAATACACATCATAATCCCTTCCCGGATGCGTCGCTGTAGATCACAAATCCTCCTGGGCCCGATGGTAGTGTCAAGATCGGTGCTGTGGTCAATCACTTCTTTAACTCATCAAATACGGCTTGTCACTCGTCTGTCCATTCAAACTCCTGATCCTTGTAAGTTAATCGAGTCATAGGCCCCGCTATTCGAGAGAAATCTTCCACGAACCGTCGGTAGTAATCCGCAAGTCTGAGGAAACTTCTCACCTCAGAAGCTGATGTGGAAGCGGGCCATGATTTGACTGCTGTGATCTTCTCTGGGTCTACTGATATACCATCGCCCGTAACAATATGACCAAGAAATGCTACCTCTTTGAGAAAGAAATCACACTTGCTAAGCTTCGCAAAAATTCGTTCATTCCTCAATGTTCCCAAAACTATATGTAGGTGCTGCTCATGCTCCTCTTGACTCTTGGAGTAAATCAAGATATCGTCTATAAAGACTACTACAAATTTGTCCAAGTATTGGTGAAAGATCTTGTTCATTAAATTTATTAAAACTGCGGGAGCATTGGTCAAACCGAAAGGCATGACCAAGAACTCGTTGTGTCCATACCTCGATCGAAAGGTCATCTTTGCAATGTCTTCCTTCCGAACCTTCAATTGGTGGTAGCCTGATCGTAAGTCAATCTTGGAGAATACTTTTGCTCCACTCAGTTGATCAAATAGATCGTCTATACGTGGCAATGGATACTTGTTCTTCACCGTCACTGCATTCAATGCTCTGTAGTCGATGCACATACGCACTGTCCCGTCTTTCTTAGGCACAAAAAGAACGGGTGCTCCCCATGGTGACGTACTGGCACGAATAAATTTCTTCTCTAATAAGTCATCAATTTGCGTCTTCATCTCTACCAACTCCTTGGGGACCAGACGATATACTCGAGATGAAATAGGCTCGGCTCCGGAAATAAGCTCAATAGAAAACTCAATATCTCGGTCAGGTGGTAGTCCTGGCAACTCCTCGGGGAATACATCCTCGAACTCGGTGATAATAGGGTGCTGAAGGGTGTCATGCATCATCATATGAGTCCCCGATGCGGGTGCATCACAACTCTCTCCGTCTTCTCTGGTGAACTCGAACTCTGCCGCATTCGGTGGTCTAAAGATAATACTGCTCCTATGGCAGTCTATAAGAGCGAAATATTGGCTCAACCAGTCCATTCCAAGAACCACATCAAATATCAGCATAGGAAATACAAGAAGTCGTGCCATCATCTCTCTGCCATTTATTACTACAGGACAAAGTCTACAAACACCACTAACAGGTACAACTCCTCCTCCAGTGAGGATTTTAACATTCTTAGCTAAGAGTGTGATGGGAATGCTGTGTCTAGTGGCAAAACTAGTGGCTATGAATGAATAAGTGGCTCCAGTATCAAATAATGTAATAGCAGAAAAAGATGCAACTAGAACCATACCTGCTATAACCTCCGCCTCTGTCTCTATATCCTCAACAGCAAGTGAGAATGCCTGCCCATAATTTTGTCCCGGGCCCTCAGCTCTGGTCTTGTTGTACTGTATGCCTTGGGGAGGCAATGGTGGACGAGGTGCTCCTGCTATAGGCCGTGGTGCTGGAAGAGCTGGGGCTGTGGGCCTCGGATTTTGTCGAGCTTGTACTATTGCATGTTGCTCCGGACAATCCTTGAGCATGTGCTGATTGGATCCACATCTCAAGCATAATCCCAGGCGAGTCCTGCAGTCATTCTGGATATGTCCTTATTTCCGCAGTAATGGCAAACGGGCTTCTGATAAGGTGAGGGCCTCTGCTGGAACTGTCCTGTGGTCTTCCTGATAGGTCCACTCTGAGTGGCTCGGACTGTTGTAACTGCTGGGGTATGACGCCTCGATGTCTGCTGCTGTTCCTTGCGATGAATCTCCTGAGCACGAGCTTCTTCCAGGATAGCTGAATGGGAGACTCGAGACTGGGTAGTCGTATAAGACTTGAGCTCTGGTATAAGCCCCTGGTGAAATCTCCTCGCCTTCTCTAACTCTGTCGGAATCAATCCCGCACCAAATCGACTCAGGCGATTGAACTCCGAGTCATACTCATCAACTGTCATATTCTCTTGCTTCAGATGAAGGAACTGGTCGTAGAGACCATCTCTGACATGAATAGGGAAGAATCTCTCATAAAATGCATCATAGAACTGCTTCCAGGTGATCCCAGTGCCTAATCGTCTCTCTTCCGCCTTCCACCAGTGGTGAGCATTATCTTCTAACAGTAGGTCCACTCCTATCATCCAATCTCGAGCTGGCAGCTTGGATGCCTTCAGTAGCTTCTCAGTACTAATAAGCCACTGTGACACCTCTAGTGGCTTCTCCGTCCCTCTAAAGGCCTTGGGGATCATATCTGTGAAATTCTTGATAAAGACTTCATAGGGATGCAAAGTCGGTGCTGGTGCTGGTACTGGAGGTGGTGGTGGGGGTCTAGCCATAGCTGCCATCATCGTCTGTCTCATCAGCTCAGTCTGCTGCCACTGAGCCTGCATCATGGCATACATAAACTGAGTAGTAAGGCTCCCATCAGTCGGTGGTGGAGGCATCTGAGGTCCCGACTGTGGGGAAAACTGCTGAAGGAATGGTGGTGGAGGAGGCAGTGGTACATTCCCTCCCGGTGGCATGGTAGTAGTCTGTCCAGCCTGGCTGACTGGGGGTGCTGCGATATCCGGGTACTCCATCGTCGGTGTCGTAGTAGGCTGCGACAGTCCTGGCTGGTAGGGTATCACTGGAGTCATGGGAGGATTCTGTCCCTCCGAAGTAGCCTCTTCACCAGATGTGAGGGCCAAAGCAGAAGTGCGTCCACTTCGTAGATTCATACTATTGGCACGAGGAAGATAAGTTGATATTAGGAAAGATTAGATATGGGATAAATCAAATAATCAAGGAAGTTTAAAAAAGATTGGAAGTCAAGGGATAGTAGTAGTTCTGGATGAGATATTCCTATTTCTATATACAGGTTTGTTGGGCACAGTCATGTAACCCAACAATATTAAATCCGACCTGCATGGGCCACCACAAAAACATGTAACGCCCCAGTCCCAAAATACGTAGGACCGAGCACGTGAACATGCCAGCTGCACATATACGAAGAATACCCCAATATATAGAATCCTCGTATATGCACATAAGCTGTAAATAAATAACCACATGCTAAAATAACATATCTAATCTCATCACAGCTCAACACAGAAGATAATAAAGTTCAAAGGAAATAAGCAGAGTATCAAAAGATAGCCGGATGAAAATACTCACTCCAAACAGCTATAAAAAATAGTCTCACAAGATCGGAGTCCAATCTCCGCAAAAATAGAAAGAAAGAGATGTAAAATAATGTCCATTAATGTCTCAAATAAGAAATAGACTAGAAATCAGTAGTGACTGCCTCGTCATCAATGTAGGATAGCTCCAATGCCGCTCCGTACTCCTGTGGAAAATCGTCTAAACCTGGAGAGATAACCAGGTCCTTAGGGGACATAGCAAGATACAAGAAAATACCATGCCATATAAACTGTGATAATATAATAAGAGAAAAGGTATGCATGCAATCGGGTTCCTGACCATTCTACTATGAATATGCAGTTGAGATACAATCCTTCGACGCATGAGCCCTGGCTGTAAATGGGATCGGCATAGTTCCTATAAAGGGTACCAGGGGCCTACGTCCATAACGCTCGGGAAGCGTCAGAGGGCACCATGTGCAAGGGGCTACGTCCATAACGCTCTGGAAAACGTCAGAGGGCGCCTGGAGCCTGCGTCTCCGGAGGAGCGCACAGGTAATCATGGAAGTATAAAGAAGCCCATACGTCAGGTATTGTTCTCCCCACCTAATGCCTAGTATCATCATCTCCATGACTGATATGAACCTCTAGTAACTGCCAAGTCTTCTAACATGCATCACTATTGGCAGTTACTCCTATCTGTCACACGCTCCATATGTATCGGTGGCCAGCCGACTACACGAAAACGTATCCTATATGTGACTCACATCACGTGATACAACAAGTGTCAAGGCCGTATGAGATATACTAATACCTCAACATCAATGGGTGGTCAATAAACTAAGTCAATGCAAGAGAATAAATAAAGCAAGGAAAAACGACCGATAGAGTTGCTTGCACCCAAGTGTGACTTGGACGCACAGTTTAAATATCACGAAACAAAATGCTGAAAATAATAACTAAAAATAAGAATATAATAATCACAGAGTAAGGTGGCAAGGTATCTTGCCTGATGGTGCAAAGTGGCAAGTCCAAGTAATCATAATGTCAGTCAAGAAACGTCATAATCTCCAAACAACTTCGGACGCTGAAACAAATATCAAAAATGATCTTGGTGAAGAAGATATACCTAGAAAATGCCTGTCCAAAAGTCAAATTCTGGAACAGGGGCAAAATCGTAATTTCGGGTCTAAACGATGTCCGCCGTTGGACTCGCTTTGTACCGAAATGCGTGCCAAAGTCTACGGTCTCTAAAATCGTCAAACTACATGTCTACGGTTTCCGTTTGAGGAGAAGAACTCAAAGGTATGTCTAGTTTTGGATTCCGAGGAGCCGTGTACAAAATCGCCCGTTTGAGTGGGTCGCGGGCCCGCCAAAAATGGGTTCCAATTCGACCTTCTCAGAATCGAACCAAACTTGGCATGCAGGACCATAATTTCGATCCAGACCTGTTGGTGGAAGTTTCATCTCGATTCGACGACTGTACACGAAGTTATGGGCAAGTTTGCAAAACGCCAATACGGGGGTATCCCGACGGATACGCGTTGATTTCGTCGCGCACACACGACGAAACTGAGTTCCGTCAGTTCCCACATGTCGGTAACATCCATACGCGCCTTTCAATGCATATAGTGCATGACCACGTCGCCCGGTTTGTCGGAGCGTTCGTCATATCGGAGAAAATTCTAAAATTTTAAAAACAGAATAAGTAGGTTTTTATGGATTTTTCAAGACTCGTAACTTCCTGCACAGACAATTAAATTCAAAAGTATGAACTCCATTGCACAGCCCTATATGTTATTAACAAAAATTGTTCATATGGGTTTTAGAAATTGGTCTTGGATTGGCAAGTTTTTGCCTTCCAAAGTAGGGTGCTCAAGTGTGAAATCTGTTCCGTTTTCGAGTAATCAAACGCCAGTTTTGGCTTCGATTTTGGGGACGATACTAACATCTAAAATTGAAGTGTTTGAAGAAACATACAGCCGTATATATGGTCTTCGTACCTGAGAAGACGGAACGTGAAACGGTGGGGTGTGCGGCATGGAAGTTATGCACGAAGTCAGGGTCGGCAGTGTGCCTGCTGAGAATGGACGATCGATGGGGCTTCCCTTGCTGGCAGCAGCTCTCACGGCGGTCGGGGCCGTGCGTGAGGACGAGGAAGGCTCGGGCGAAGGGGTGGTATTCGTTTTCGTGTGAGTTAGGGTTTGGTTTTGGCGGAGCAGTATATATACTGCTGCCGCGGTCTTCTATTCCTATTATGAATAAACTTTGGGTTTGCTAAAGTTTGCTCGGGTTTGTCTCAGGGACGGGTCGGTTTTGTCCCCATTAAGTTGCAGCAGCTGCTGTCGATTTGAATTGTTTTAGGGGTCGGCCCCCGCAGCTTAGTTGCTGCTGACGTGGGGGTTCGGCCCACCATCCAATATTTTTTTTTACTAACTCTTATATATATATATATATTTTTTTTTACTAACTCTTATATATATATATATATATATATATATATATATATATATATATATATATATATATATATATATTAGGCTACAAATAATTTCCTAAAAATTCTAGGATTTATATTATTCCCTATTAAATAGGAATACTAACATGCACGCATATAGTATATACACCCATGCATTTATTTATACTAATAAGCTAGTAGCAATAATTTCATAATTAATAAAATGTATAACAACATTAATTACTTTATAAAAAATCAATTAAAAATATGGGGGTTTACATAAACTCTTTGACTATACTCGTGCCACGTGTTATCTTTTCTTAAAGTTCAATTATATTCACGATCTAACCCATTTTGATCAATGATCGCATCATTTCTTACATCCTTAATCATGACTAATCGTGCCATTCAAAATTTTGAAAATGATATTTCTAAGGTGGGTAGAGGCTCATGTTGATGAATTATCATTGAGCTCATTATTAGCTTGTGTCGAATTTTGAGAACACTTAGAACCTTTCGTGAATCAAGACCACAAGACTCTAACATCAAACCCTATCTATTTATTTATTATTATTGTTATTACTATTTTTCCACTCCCATCCTTCCTTTGACCAATATTTTTTACTAAGAAAGTTTTCGTTACCCTTGAGGCCTTGACCTTATCTTATTAACCAATACCATTTTTATTTAAAATTTTGTTACTATCGTTCCCTTTGGACCTATCGAGCCTATCTATCCTAGACATTCCTTAAATTCGAGGACGAATTTATTTCTAAATGGGTAGATTTGTAACTCCTCTTCCCGAATTTTAGTTTTTATTATTATTATATTGACTTTACTTCTAGTTGGAAAATATGTTGTATCATAATTTTTATATATTTGTGAAACTATTTTCGTATGATTTTTATAAACGATATAATTAGACATGTTAATTAATCTAAAACATGTTTCAAAATATCCTTTAGTAAGAGTGTTATTTCAAGGAATTATTTTAAAGTAGTATTATTTACAAAATATTAATTTTATTGGACTAAATGTATTTTAATGTTATTAATAATAGCTAGTATAAATTTTAAATCATTATAGATTGACTTTAATTAAATCTAGAATTTATTTGATTCAATAGTTATTTTGTTTAATTCTAAAAGGTTTTGTCCAAGTTATTTTAAAATAGATATTATCGAATATATATATTTTAAATATTATCTCAAGGAAATATATTCTTTTTAAAATAAGTTGTTTGATGGCAATGAATATTATTTCGTAATAATTAATTATTTGATGTATTCGAATTATATGATTTAATCGTCCAATAAAATATTAAGCAATACTTTGAATTATTATTCCTATCAAATATCATATTTTAGATTGTATTAATTACGTTTGAGATTCGAACTTATAAAAGTCCGTTTTAAATTAGTATTTGACAATATCGATTGTACTTTAATCTATTATGGGATTATGTTCGAATATATATAAATTTATTGGGTAATACCAAACGGAGATTTAAAATAATGTTGTAAATCTGTTTTGATTTAATATTTGAATTCATGTGATATTTATTATTATAGCAATCATTTATAGTTTGCGATTAGTTCTATTCGTACCCAAATTCTATTCAATTTTATACAGAGAATTATCTAATAGAATTTAATTTGATCATTAATACTAAGTTGTGATTTAAATAAATTGATATTATTGGGTATACAATTTGGATATTATTATATTTACGGAAATAGTTAGATTAAATTGTTCTAAATTTATTGGAAAGGAAGAAGGGTTATCTATTTGGATATCGTTGTTATCTAGTTAATATTTTAAACATTGATCTTCTCCTATTAAGGAGACTTAGTTTCCCTAACCAAACAAATCAGCAAACAACCACCATGGCACCCTCACCATTCGCCACCACCATCTGACAATACCGCTACCACCATCACATAAGCCACCTCCCGACCATCCGTCCTTCAACCGACCAGTGGCCACCAAAACTAGCCCAGCACAACCACAACAAACAGCCACCATCACCATAATCTTCGTGTCCTATCCAGTAATGGTGTCCGTGTGTCCGTGTCCGACGCATCCAACAAATACAATTCCACATCAGTATACTTTCATGTCCGACACTTCACCACCCCAAAACCGAGAAGAAGACGAAGAAAAGCAAAACCTAAATCTACTTCCGACCAGGCTGCATCGGCAACCTAGCCTCTCGTTTGGCCACCCCGAGCGTCCACGTCCGTCGGGGAAGTCATCCATCCCCGCTGTGCCACTCCAGCGCCACTCCTCCGATTTTCTCCGCGAGCCGCACCCGCCCTGGGGCTGACCACCGCGACGCCGCCCGGACCAGGGGTGCTCTCCTCCCAACGCCACTTTTCTCTCCTTCGAAATTCGTGACTCCAACCGCTCCTCGACCACTCGACGTCACCGGATCGGTCGAGGTTGACCGAAGTTTGCACACAGCATCGCCATCCTCCTCGAAGCACCACCTCGCCGACCAGTGCCACAGATCTGAGCCGCCTTCGCCTGATGGCGAGCCACCTGCTTCGTAGATGACGCAGATCTACGAGCTTCTCCGCCTTCGTGTCGCCCCGCGCTCTACAGCGCCGCCTCGGCCAGCGTCCCCGACATCTCCCCCTGTTTCCCCAACCACCACCACTGTCGCTCCTTCCCGGAGTCGAACTGCCGCACCGTCGGGGCTAGCGACCGCTGCTCGACATCCTCCGCAGGCCGTCCACGGCATAACACTCCGGCGAGCGACCGATCCCTCATCCCGAACTCCGCCAGAGCCCCGTGCCGTGCGCCTCGATCAGCCGTCCATTCGGCCTGTCTCCGGCGACCTCAGCGGCCGCCTCCGAGTGCCACAGTTCTGGATGCCCCCATCTTGACCGGACGGACCGCCTGTCGGCCGCCTCCATCCTCGCGCTCCGGTGAGCCCGACCACCCCAGCTCCTCTTCTTCCCCCTTCTCTCTCACTCTCGTGCTTTCTCTTTCCTTCTCCAAAAAATATCCTAAAAGATGTGGGCTTTATAATTTGGGCTTTATGGTTATTTTACTTTTGTAATAAAGTTGGGCTATTTTTTTATGAATTTAATGGGTTTTATAGTAGGCTTTTATGTATATAAATAAGTTTTAGATTACTTAGGGCCTTTTGGTTTAAATGAACTAATAATGGAATTTTAATATGTTTCTCTAAATTAGATATAACCGCCTTATTTGAGGGTATATAAATACATGCCTATGGTATATATATTGACCTTGAAGGTAAGTATACGTATATTTGGTTTATATCTAAATACAGAATATTCATGTATATATTTTCATCATAACTTGGCTTTAACGGGTTTATATATATGTTTTGGGCTTTTGTTTAGAGAATACATATAGGTATTTGGGCTTTTACTCCTAATAAGGTATAAGGGTTTTAAATAAGAAATCATCTTTTTCCTAAATCAAATTCTCTTTATATTAGATTAATTCTTGATCGCGACTAATTGTAATTCTCATCTTTTTGTGCATCCGAATTTTTTCATACCATGCCTAGCCAATTGCACTATTCTTGACTCAACAGAAATATCAGTTTCACCAGCACAGAACCTCAGGCGAGTACATCTCTGATAGTTTTCATATTTGATTATCTCTATACTTCCAGTATATAATAATGTTTTACATTGATATCATATTGATTCTTGACACGCTTGTCACACGAGATAGTAGTTATGGATTCTTGCATGTTGTTCGTGACCAATATATTTTTGTGTTCGTGACCTATTTGAATCCATGGGTACTAGCCGGATGGGAAAGTACATTAGTAGACATGTAAACATACCCAGAAATATCCCCAAAATGTCTATTCTTGCCTGAGAGCAGTCGTACAATTCACGTATGTGGTGCCGGATTTACCCCTTAGCCGTTTACATGTCGAAAGTGTATTTTAAATCACTTGTTAGATATAGTCTTGCTATATTACAGTTTCTTGTCATTGCTTGTCTTGTGTACCATGTATTCATGCTTTTACTCGCATGATTCCTACCATGATTTCCTGTTTATCCCTTATCATGTATCTCAGTATTATTACAGATTTATGGATTTTGTCATTTATTGATTCTGTTATGAGAATGTACTCGTTCCATTCCTGACTGAAAATCAACATTTTTCGGGTTTAGCCGCGATCACTCTTAGCACTGGGAAGGCATGGGTATGCAAAGGTCAACCTAGATAGTTGAATTAGCTGCCTTTTCTATTTATGAGACATTGTATTTTCTAGTAAATGTGAAGTTGTGAAACCTTGTAATTTGTAAAGTTGATTTAATAATGTGAATGAGCAATAACTGTATCTTTTGTGATTTTGAGCATCTCGGCCGTGACAGCGTTCTACCGTCGACTCTGCGGCGTAGGCTGGCTTGGACACGTCTCGTATCCGAAAAGTGGGTGCGGGGCATGACAGTTCGTCCTTGCTAAGGCATGATGCCGTGCAAGCCTAAGTTGTACTTGCACAAGGCCAATACCTGCACAATACAACTAGACAAAGCAAAACACACGCACACAGCATATTTAATTACAGAAAACCAAATATTGGACACAGAGATTCGAAATAGAAATACTTCTTTTATTGATACTTGATAGGATTACAAAGTAAAAAGATTGCGACTCAAAATATTGTGACTCAAAATATCATAGTTTTTCTTACATATCTCTCCTTTTGAAACTCTTTTCAAAATAGCCACAATACTCATACATCATATCCTTTTATTATATAGTCGAAAATAAAATGACACATTCAAAAAAAAAATTTCAACTTGACTGGAAATAAAAAGTAGCTTTGAGGCAATCCACAAGCTCTACTAAGCTGGACGAGCTTTAGCACCTCACTTGAAACCTCCATGTCTCCTTGTCAACTGAAAAGGATGTCCACAACGTGGGTTAATACATATCTTGTACTGGCGAGCGACTTTTGTCCGAACTCACAAATATCTGCACTAGGTCAACATGTGGAGCTAGTATACATTTATTATGTGATCTTTCTACCTGTTTAGGTTATTTCTAACAATTTATAAGAAACATGACAGTAGAAACATTTCATAACAATCTTAGTGATTAGTCGCTGTGACTCTTGGTTCAGCTCGTCACTAAATGGACACTATATACACCGAGGTTTCTTTACCTCAGGGTGTTACTCTAATCCCCCCTAGGCCGAGCAGTTCAGGCATCCCCAAACTGGTCGTGAGGATTGCCCTTGTGCACAAGTTGTTCGAGACCAATGCATGAATGCAACTCTATCAAGCAAATCTCTATTATGACAACATATGCATCGTTCAGTTTTGTTGTCTTACTCTTTTTCTCTATACGGCAAGCCATATCCTCCCTATCATGTAACTTTAGCAACATTTACCAAAATTACTTTGCAACATAATAAAGAGCTGGTAACATTCATATCGAACACGAGTAATGAAACTGTTCTTTGACTTAAGCCTCTGAGTCAATTCTTTGTTTCTTATCTTTTGTTGGTTGGTATCGTTGATCGGTGGGACGAGGCAACAGAGTGGACTAGAGATCATTTTTATTAGGGCGTGGAGATAAATGTTTGCCCTTTTAAAGCAACTCACAAAAATAATCTTATACGAGAGAATGAGGGACTTCACGCAACGATCACGCGTCGCCTATGCGTCCTCCTGCGTCCTCCTGCATTGGCACCAACATTCGATTAGCATACTTCGGCCTCTTTCTCTCAAGATTCGGAATGAATGCGTGTAGCCTCCCTTCCCAGATATTTTCAAAATATTTTTTATTATTTATTTATTTGATTTAAATAAGTGATTTTAGAATTTATAAATTATTATTTTAATTAATTATTACGGTAGATGATTTTAGACATGGTTAGGAATTGGAGTACAAGATGGCTATGAATCATGGCACGGGTAGTGCAGTAGTGTGCCTTGACTAGTGTATTAGCCATGGTAAGGAAGGCCAAGCCATAGCGATGTCCTAACTAGGAAGACCAGACCAAGTTGCGAGTTAACACTTACCGAAGATTTATTTATTTATTATTTATATTATTGGGTTTAGGGAGCCCGGTGGTACCAAACTATTCCGAACTGAGCCCAAACCTATGTAGTCTTGCGACACGTCCAATGACATTCGTGTTGATGAAATTTGATATGAGGGTGTTGCAATTCGTTTTAAGGATTTAATGAATATTTTCTAGTATTCGTAATTAAATATTATAAATATTATTATTAGTAATATTCGGTGACTTTTGCATGAAATAGGTCTTCGTACATTTCGGGATTATTAGGCTGCACATAATGGGATATATACACCATTATGGTTTTACTGAATTTCTTTATACTTATTATTATTTTATTGAGATTATTATATATATATATAATATTATTTTATTGTTACGGGTTATATTAATTTTGTCAATTATATATTATTATATATAGATAGATATATATATAGTGAAATAAATAATAGAAATATACGTAGTGATATATTATATAGATAAATATATATAGTGATATTATTTTGTGTGTATAAATATATATATGAAAAAGTTGCGTATATGTATTTATAAATGTATATAAGTAATTGTATATGTGTATATATATGTATACGTGAATATATTATATATAAGGTGTGTATGTGTATATATAGAAATACGTAAATGTATGTATACGTATACGTGTATATATAGCTATGAACACATATATATATTAATTGATAAAATAGAATAAGAAAAAGAAAACAGAAAAAAGAAAAAGAAAAAGAAAAAAAGGAGAGCCCGGCCCGGCCCAGCCACCTCAACCCGGGCCGAGCTCTCAGGAGTTAGGACGAGAACCATTCAGTTCTGTTAACAACAGAACAGCCCGACCCCCCTCAGTTTTAGGAAAAACCAAAGCTTGAACCATAACCGAACTCCTAATTACCACCACAGCTCGGGTGGTCAACCTAGAAATCAGTCCGGCCCACAACAGATAAACCCCACTCAGGAGTTCCCACAGTCCGAGCTAACACCCGATCTATATACATACGTGTATATATACATCGAAAAGTTGAAACTTCGAGACCCAAAACAAGAAATCGCTCGAAACCCTAACCTAGGTGTGCGCCACCCCACGTGCTCGCAACCCCTGGCGCCGCCGTGCATCCAGCCTGGGCGACGCCGTGCGCGACCGAAGCCGCGGAGGCAGCGCGCACGGATCTAGAAATGGCAGCAACAGCCGCTGCCGACCCCAACTTCAAGCCTATGTATCTTCCGCCACGATCGTTCGTTTCACAAACGAATTGCTCAGGTAAATACCCAACCTAACCCCCTCCATTATGATTCAATTAGCTCGATATACCTTGCACCACACGCATCACAAACTGAGTCGAAAATCGACAAAAATCCTGTTCAAAAACAGGACCAATAACAGTCCAATCACCCAAGTTTGACGATCAATTCTGATCGATCTAGTATCATGTTAGAAAAACTGTTTGAAGGCGTTTATTGACAACATGTAGGGCTTCGAATCCCTTTTTATGGAATCTGATTTCATCGACTATGTTCCGAGAAATAGGATTCCGAAGTTTCCCAAAAACCTGTTTTAAAAAATAGAAAATTGTTCCACACGACGTACGTCCCGCCATTTCGGGCGACGTAGTCGCGCACCGAAGGCATCGAAAGGTGCGTAACGGCTTCGTGGTCGTATGGGCTTTGACAGAATTCAAATTGGTCGCGTGTGCGCGACGAATTTGATACGTATCAGTCGAAATCGCCCCGTATCATGCACTTTGTAAATTCTCCAATTACTTTGTGCACGCTCGTCAGATCGATACGAAACTTACGCCATCAAGACCGTATCATTTTTCTGGTCCTGTATGCCAAGTTTGGTCCAATTCTGAGACAGTTGAATCGTACGTCGTTTTGTGGGCCCCACGGTCCCACTCAACGGACGATTTTGTGCACGGCCGTCGGAATTCAACTTTGGACATATGGTTGGATTCGTATCAGAAAACTGGATCCGTAGACATGTAGTTTGATGACTTTAGAGACCGTTGACTCTGGCACGCTTTTCGGTGCAAAGCGGGTCCAACGGCGGACACCGTTTTGGCCCAAAATTACCGTTTTGCCCCTGTGTCCAGAATTGGACTTAAGGACAGGTAATCCTAGCTAATTTGACTATTCTGAAAACATTGATAATGTTTATTTCAGCTTTCGGGGACTGTGTACGGGTTTTGACTATTGTGGCACATTGAGTAGTTCAGACTGTCGGTTTCACCAGCAGAGGACCACAGGCGAGTACAGTTTATTATCTGCATTTCGATATTGATTTTCACTATATTTCATTGATTGGCCATTGGTTATGTGATTATTTTTTAGTATAAATTGTTGAGTCGGGAATGAGAAGTACCAACGATGTGTGATCTGACCTTAGACAGTGTAGACAGTGATTTATTATTGCAAAGTAGACAGTGTAGACAGTGATTTATTTATTGCAAAGTAGACAGTGTAGATCGTGATTATTATTGCATTTAAACTGTGTAGATCATGATTATTAATTTGTAGACAATGTTTCTTTATTTCAATATTTGCTGTAGACAGTGTAATTTACCCTAACCTGGTAGAAATAATTTACCATCCATGCATATCACCTTATTTGGACTATAAAACCGAACCTTTCGGAATAGGTCCCTATACCCTTTATGTTGCCTCCCCTTCTTAGAATGTGAAGTCGTTCGTAACCCTTATTCCATCTACCTGGAAGTTGCGATACGATCTTGCATTACCTTTATAACCCTTGCTCGTGTGTTTAAATAACCACGGGTAAGATCACAATCTTGATTTCTCAAATTCCGTTCTATTATATAACCTTGTTTAGATTAATTTCGAGAACGGAATTTTCATATTGCATGGATTGCGAGACTCTCAGAGAAATGAAGGATTCTTAGACTTAGCAAGTGACTGGACTAGAGTAGCCCAATCTAGCAAATAAGGCAGTGGTTCATAAACTCTCTTTCTATCTGTAATATTGGATACTCTTTGCCGCTCTTGAAACGTTATATTTGCTCTCGATAATTCTTCCATATCTTCCCGTCCTTCCTATTTCGGAGCGACGAATGGCCAAAGCTTATTAGAATCTATCAATATTCCTAGCTACTTGTGTAAATTATTGCTTGTTAAATTTTGGATTGCTTAATAGATATAAGAGGATTATAGACGTCGTATGCAGTAGATATCCTTGGTAGAATTATTAGACACAAGTTAGAAGGTTATAATATTTTAGCGACCATGTTTGAGGAGTAGTGTGAACAAAGGTGGGTAGAAGTCCTCGGGGTTTCATAATTACAAATGGCTAGAGAGGGTTATAAAATATTTTTGGAGAAATTAAATTTGAAGAGATCAAGGTAATAGTCGATTGTGATTTTTAAGGAATAGTTATGAATTTGAATTTCGAGGACGAAATTATTTTAAGGTGGGTAGATTTGTAGCCTCCCTTCTCAGAAATTTTCAAAATATTTTTTATTATTTATTTATTTGATTTAAATAAGTGATTTTAGAATTTATAAATAATTATTTTAATTAATTATTACGGTAGATGATTTTAGATATGGTTAGGAATTGGAGTACAAGATGGCTATGAATCATGGCACGGGTAGTGCAGTAGTGTGTCTTGACTAGTGTATTAGCCATGGTAAGGAAGGCCAAGCCATAGCGATGTCCTAACTAGGAAGACCAGACCAAGTTACGAGTTAACACTTACCGAAGATTTATTTATTTATTATTTATATTATTGGGTTTAGGGAGCCCGGTGGTACCAAACTAGTCCGAACTGAGCCCAAACCTATGTAGTCTTGCGACACGTCTAATGACATTCGTGTTGATGGAATTTGATATGAGGGTGTTGCAATTCGTTTTAAGGATTTAATGAATATTTTTTAGTATTCGTAATTAAATATTATAAATATTATTATTAGTAATATTCGGTGACTTTTGCATGAAATAGGTCTTCGTACATTTCGGGATTATTAGGCTGCACATAATGGGATATATACACCATTATGGTTTTACTGAAGTTTTTAATACTTATTATTATTTTATTGAGATTATTATATATATATAATATTATTTTATTGTTACGGGTTATATTAATTTTGTCAATTATATATTATTATATATAGATAGATATATATATAGTGAAATAAATAATAGAAATGTACGTAGTGATATATTATATAGATAAATATATATAGTGATATTATTTTGTGTGTATAAATATATATATGAAAAAGTTGCGTATATGTATTTATAAATGTATATAAGTAATTGTATATGTGTATATATATGTATACGTGAATATATTATATATAAGGTGTGTATGTGTATATATAGAAATACGTATATGTATGTATACGTATACGTGTATATATAGCTATGAACACATATATATAATAATTGATAAAATAGAATAAGAAAAAGAAAACAGAAAAAAAAAGAAAAAAAAAGGAGAGCCCGGCCCGGCCCAGCCACCTCAACCCGGGCCGAGCTCTCAGGAGTTAGGACGAGAACCATTCAGTTCTGTTAACAACAGAACAGCCCGACCCCCCTCAGTTTTGGGAAAAACTAAAGCTTGAACCATAACCGAACTCCTAATTACCACCACAGCTCGGGTGGTCAACCTAGAAATCAGTCCGGCCCACAACAGATAAACCCCGCTCAGGAGTTCCCACAGTCCGAGCTAAGACCCGATCTATATACATACGTGTATATATATACATCGGAAAGTTGAAACTTCGAGACCCAAAACAAGAAATCGCTCGAAACCCTAACCTAGGTGTGCGCCACCCCACGTGCTCGCCACCCCTGGCGCCGCCGTGCGTCCAGCCTGGGCGCCGTCGCGCACGACCGAAGCCGCGGAGGCAGCGCGCGCACGCGCGCGCGGATCTAGAAATGGCAGCAACAGCCGCTGCCGACCCCAACTTCGAGCCGATGTATCTCCCGCCTCGATCGTTCGTTTCACAAACGAATTGCTCAGGTAAATACCCAACCTAACCCCCTCCATTTCGATTCAATTAGCTCGATATACCTTGCACCACACGCATCACAAACTGAGTCGAAAATCGACGAAAAACCTGTTCGAAAACAGGACCAATAACAGTCCAATCACCCAAGTTTGACGATCGATTCTGATCGATCTAGTATCATGTTAGAAAAACTATTTGAAGGCTTTTATTGACAACATGTAGGGCTTCGAATCCCTTTTTACGGAATTTGATTTCATCGACTATGTTCTGAGAAATCGGATTCCGAAGTTTTCCAAAAACCTGTTTTAAAAACTAGAAAATTGTTCCACACGACGTGCGTTCCGCCATTTTGGGCGACGTGGTCGCGCACCGAAGGCATCAAAAGGTGCGTAACGGCTTCGTGGTCGTGTGGGCTTTGACGGAATTCAAATTGGTCGCGTGTGCGCGACGAATTTGATGCGTATCAGTCGGAATCGCCCCGTATCATGCACTTTACAAATTCTCCAATTACTTTGTGCACGCTCGTCAGATTGAGACAAAACTTGCACCATCAGGACCGTATCATTTTTCTGGTCCTGTATGCCAAGTTTGGTCCAATTCTGAGACAGTTGAATCGTACGTCGTTTTGCGGGCCCCACGGTCCCACTCAACGGGCAATTTTGTGCACGGCCGCCGGAATCCAACTTTGGACACACGGTTGGGTTCGTATCAGAAAACTGGATTCGTAGACATGTAGTTTGACGACTTTAGAGACCGTTGACTCTGACACGCTTTTCGGTACAAAGCGGGTCCAACGGCGGACACCGTTTTGGCCCAAAATTACCGTTTTGCCCCTGTGTCCAGAATTGGACTTAAGGACAGGCAATCCTAGCTAATTTGACTATTCTGAAAACATTGATAATTTTTATTTCAGCTTTCGGGGACTGTGTACGGGTTTTGACTATTGTGGCACATTGAGTAGTTCAGACTGTCGGTTTCACCAGCAGAGGACCACAGGCAAGTACAGTTTATTGTCTGTATTTTGATTTTGATTTTGATTTTCACTATATTTCATTGATTGGCCATTAGATATGTGATTATTTTCTAGTATAAATTGTTGAGTCGGGAATGAGAAGTACCAACGATGTGTGATCTGACCTTAGACAGTGTAGACAGTAATTTATTATTATAAAGTAGACAGTGTAGACAGTGATTTATTTATTGTAAAGTAGACAGTGTAGACCGTGATTATTATTGCATTTAAACTGTGTAGATCATGATTATTAATTTGTAGACAATGTTTTTTTATTTCAATATTTGCTGTAGACAGTGTAACTTTAGACAGTGTAGACAGTGTAACTTTAGACAGTATAACTTTAGACAGTGTAACTTTAGACAGTGTAGACAGTGTCGCATAATTGTTCCGAGACTGATCACATATCAAAGGTACTTCGAACAATTGGGGAAAGTATTTTGTGTTTATTTATTTACTATTGGTTTTCTATATTTCCTGTTTATTTTCAAAACTCATGATTGATGTCTAATCTTTGTTTTATAGTCATTTTCTTTATTGAGATTGCATTCAGTGAATTGTGCTCGTTCCATTCCTGACTGGAAACCAACATTTTCAGGTTAGCCGTGGATTCACTTAGCATGGGAGATACGGGGATACTTGCAGACAAGAGCTTAGAGACTAGCTAGATAGTTGAGTGGTAGTCATTCTATAATTGTACAAGTTTATGTTTTCTGCAAAAGTAAAACTTGTGCTCTTTGTAAATTAAATTAATTTTTGTGAATGAGTATTATTTGTGATTTTGATCTTCGTGGCCGTGACAGCGTTCTACCGTCGACACTGCAGCGTAGGTTGGCTTGGACACGTCTCGTATCTGTTTTAAAAAAAATGGGTACGGGTCATGACAATACGCAATGCAATAAAAGCAATAAAAATTAATCATAAAAAATCAACACGAAAACGTATTCATCAAAACTAAGCAGCGAAAGAAAACATTCAACAAAATTCTTGGATTCATTTCAATAGAAGCCGATCCATTAATTGGAAAGGTTCATTACATTTGATCCGTAATCAATCGATACCGGGAAAGATTTTCCCAAATACTCAGTTCAAGACTGAGTCAGCAAGCCATGGGTATTACATAGTAGACCACGAGGAACGGGGTACTACAGCAGCAGTGCTGCACATAGGGTAAGCGGGGTTGTGTGCAGTCGTATGAGGGTACGACACTGCCACACACGGTGGTTGGCGATCGGACGGAGGAGGGGGAGAAGGAGCTGCGGCAGGGGTAGCTAACTGCACAGCAGAACCAACAGGTGCGGCAGCAGCAATAACAGTTAGATGCTGTTGTTCTCCTCGTCGATGGCCCTAGGGGCAGTAGCCGACCGGTGGGGCCCCACTAGGTGGTCTTCAGGGATGGAGGAAGCCTGCTGGCATTCGCAGCAATAAGGCTAAGCAGTAGCATCAGCTACAACAGCGGTATGACCAACCGGTTTTGTAGCAGCAAGAGCAGCTGCTCGCAACTGTTGTGCAGCAGCTTGGCTGCAACAAAAGGGGAGGATGAAGGAAAAGAAGGTAGGGAAGAGTGGGGAAGAGGAAGAAGGAGTTTTGATGGTTTGGTTAGGTTGGACGGCCATGTGTGGATGGAGGTGTGTATATAGAGTGTGGAAGAGAGTTTGAGTGTGTGAGTGGAGGGGTGCATGTGTCTAGTCATGTGTGAATGACTTAAGAGAGACATGTGAGTGTGTGTGAGTGAATGATGTATGGATGTTAGCCACCATTTGGTTTGTCCAATGTTTGTTTCCATTTAATGAGTGAGTGGTAGTGTGTTAGGGGTGAAACCATTTTTAAGGATTATCGTCAATGGAGTTGTCCCTTGGTTTTGTTGGTATGAAGACTTGGTGTTTGGTGTTTTGTAGGGAGGTCAAGTGGTGTGGAACATTCTGTATGTATGATGGGAGTGTGCTCATGAGTTTGGATTTGCTTTGGCTAGGTGGGGTTAGGTTTGGGCTTGGTGTGACCATGACTAGAATTTAGGTCATTTGTGATCATTGTTGTATAAATAGCATATGGGGACTCAATTGGATGGTACATAAGTGGCATTTGTATAGTAGGCTTAAAATTGGTCAAAATTATATATTGGATCGTTTGGGTAGGATCGATGACAAGTCCCAAAATTAAATTAAAAGTTAGGTCAAGTTTTATGATAGATGGTCAAATGGCCTAAATCGATCCGAAAGTCGTGTGATGTAAACAGAATGTAAAAAAAAAAAGTTTGAGTGGGATATAATATATTAAAATAAAGATAAACTTGACTAGATTAAAACTTGTGAATGATGTTTCGAGAGATTGACATTCCTGTCGTTCCAAAAATCAAAGCTACGAAAAAGTACATTTAATGATTAAGACTGATTATGATAAAATAGCTATTAAAAATAATTTATTTAAAATTTTAAAATAATCCCTAAAATCCATGGAGTTTACAAGCAGCTTGGGACGGGGTCATCGCATAGAAGTCCCAAGCAGAGAAGTTGAATACTACAAAATATATAGGAAATAAAATCTTTTGTATTGATACTACAACAAAATTAGAAAGGGACATAAGGCCAAGGTTAAATTTGCTCAAGCTCACAATCTCTCTGAATATAATAGCTCAGCTCTCTCTCATCTTTCAATACAATAAGAAACTGTCTTGAGGCACACAGCTGGAAGAAGGCGATGTACATACACTATGTCCCATATAGGTAAAGTCTTCAATATGGACGTACGCCTAAAAATGCCAAGAAACTCAATGCCTCAGTTCGTCTAAGCGAACTCTACCTCCAAAGAGCAAGTACCTGTAACCCATGCATGAAAACTGGTAGATTGTCAGTACACAACCATATTGGTGAGTAAGCCCCTTGTCCACCCATACAAAACCAACACGTTATTTTAGTGAGTGTAACTTGTTCTTTTATAGCCTTTCTAATTTTTTACCTTATGATCAGTTTCATTCCATAACTATAATACTACTTCGTGTTGCAACATTATGATCGTGCTCCAAATTCTATGAGTCCGTGCTACAAAACTAGTTGTGCAAACATTGTGGACGTGCCACAAGATCCATTTGTGTGACAACATTGAGGCTGTGCCTCGCAACATAATTTAACACAATTTAACCCATTCATACTTGCCTTATAGTCTTTTCTGTTTCAACGTACAACCGACTCAAACCATACTCGTAAACTTGTGTCATTGGCTCAAACAACTGATGCCACATCTCGTACCAAAGCACGTGTCTATGCTACAACCAAATCTTAGGCTCCATATTTGTGTTGCAAATCGTGCATACATTTTTTTGACTCATTCATGTCGTGCTTACACTTCCACTGACTCAACCTATACCATGCATACAGATTGTCGCTCGACACAATGACTCCTCTATATGAAAGGTCACTGGCAATTTAAGCCATCTTGGACATTGATAGATTAGACAGCGATCATTCAGTAGTAAGGTAGCTAGTCCTACTGAATGCCCTGAATCACCAAGCATTTCGGAGTCATCGTTTAGTCAAATTACCTGAAATGCTCCGTGCCAGTACGTGATACAACGAACTTGTTTTTCCTATGTACGAATCGATCCCGGTGTCCCGACATTCATTCGAGAAACTAATACCTTGTGCACAAGTTGTCCATGACCATGCAAGACTCTAACATACTTATAAGACCAATTCTCATCTCATCTTTTCATCTTAATGCATCTCCCAAAATCGTCGACTGCCTCGTCGACTAACGGTTCCGAAAACTTTCTATGTTATCATAATCTTCTTACTCAAACCCAAGAACATCTATTTGACAGTCCTTCTGCATAACTTAACCCAACCGTGTTTCGTGTAGTGCCACCAACCAAGTCATACTCTATATGACAAGCTTTGATACCGTAGGAAATGTCGCAATAAAATCGTACGAACGCGCTTGAAATGATAAACAAGTCCACAGTCCGTGGCGTAACTTTGCTAAATTCACTCGTGAGGTCGAAAGACCAAGTTCCAACTTTGAAAACTCTTTGTGGAGAGACATATATGCAACAAGTGACATTTTTTCCATGTTCTACACAATCTGACTCAGAACGAGATTATTCCCTTTAACTATGTGGGTTCGTCTCTTTTATTAGTAAACCTACTCTTTGCAATTGAAAACATCCATTTATTGAGTGTAAAGGCCAAGCTGAGGCAAGTTCATCGAAGTGACCCACCTGAACGAGGAGTTGCCTCGACCGAGCGGGACTTTGAGCAAGCTGATGCATAGCCAATTCCAAACGTCAATTTCTTCGGTTGAATGGAGCGGGACGGAACACTACATATGGAGGGGGTTATAGGATGGTAGAGGGTCGTGTTACCTCTATAATGAATCCTCGTGGAGCTTCACAGGAGGTCGGGAAGGGGTCGAAACTGCAAGTATGCCACAAGGTGCTGCGGCTAAATTGGCAAGGAGGGGGTTTCGAGTTTTGCAAGGGAGAGGAGAGGGGTGGTTGATTATTATGGTTAAAATATAAAGTTTGAGGCTTATATACGTTAGGGTTTGATATGTGGAGGTTTGGGTAAGTTTTGGAAATGTTTGGTCTTCCAACTTACAAGATATGTTAAGGTGAATCTTAAAAGATTTATTACGTTTCCTAACATGGAAACCAATGTTTGAAATTAAATCTAATAGGTTTGACCAATCATAGATGGACAAATATTGAATTTATCTAGTCTAAAATTATACTATTAGGTTAGGACAACCTAGAATAGGCTCTACCAAAGCTTGTTGGACTAGGTTTGGGCCGGTAGAATTATTTGAGTCGAAATTGAACCCGAAAGTCTACTAAATGGGTCTTGTGTGCCATTTGAAAATAAATAGCATATGGAAACTCAATTAAGTAGCACACATTTGACATGTGTGTAGTATGCTCAAAATAGGTCAAAATCATATTTTGGGTCATTTTGGTTGGATCGAAGTGAGTCCCGAAATTAAATTAAAAAATACGGAAAGAAATTAAAAAATACGGAAAGATTTACGGTAGATGCAAAATTGCCCTAAATTGACTAGAGTGTAAGAAAGAGTTTGAGTGGTACATGATATCTAAAATTAAAGATCAACTTATTTAGATCAAAACATATGAAAGGAGTTTCGAGAGATTGGCATTCATGTTACTTCAAAAATCAAAGCTACAAAAAGTATATCTATTGATAAAAATAAAATATAAAATATAAAATATAATTTAATGAATAAAAATCACATTAAATAAAATAAAAAATTCTCAAAAATCAGGGTGCTTATAGTTTTCTTCCTCTATTTTTTGAATTCAAATTTTTTTCTCTCCCTTCGTTATAAAAGAAATTCTTTTTTTAATATTACAAAATAGTTTTTTTGAATTCATGATATTTTTTTTCTCTATCTATATTTTGGTAGAAAAATAAATTCTTTCTTCCCTTTTTAATCTTACAAAATTTTGCTTATTATACTGATTTTCTATTTGTTTTCCATCTGGTGGAAGGTTGATTTTCTTTTCTAATCTGATCCTTCCTTCGGGCGCCTAACGGCCATCTCATTTCGCTCGCCTTCGGGTGCCTAGCGGTCACCGCGGAGTTGGCTTGTTCGCCTTCGGGCGTCTTTTTCCTCTCCAATTTGGTTATGCCACTTCGGAGAGAAGAAAGAAAAATAATAATAATGTATTTTATCAATTTTAGGTTATATAAATTTTATAACAACTATCTTCAACGTGCGTGGACCTGGAATGACTGTGCATAGATTACCCCTTTTTGTGTGGTCTGTTCTAGTGACAACATTCATACTTTTATTATCACTTACGGTATTGGCAGGGGCAATTACAATGTTATTAACCGATCGAAACTTTAACACAACCTTTTTTGATCCTACAGGAGGGCGAGACCCAATATTATACCAACATCTCTTTTGGTTCTTTGGTCATCCAGAGGTTTATATTCTCATTCTTCCCGAATTTGGTATTATTAGTCATATCGTATCGACCTTTTTGGGAAAATCGGTCTTCGGGTATCTAGGAATGGTTTATGCCATGATCAGTATAGGTGTTCCTGGATATCTTGTTCGGGCTCATCATATGTTTACTGTGGGCTTAGAGTTGATATGCATGCTTACTTCACCACAGCTACCATGATCATAGATGTCCCTACTGGAATCAAAATCTTTAGTTGGATCGCTACCATGTGGAGAGGTTCGATACAATACAAAACACCCATGTTATTTGTTGTGGGGTCCATCTTTTTGTTCATCATAGGAGGGCTAACTGGAATAGTTCTAGCAAATTCTGGGCTAGACATTGCTCTACATGATACTTATTATGTGGGTGAACATTTCCATTATGTACTTTCTATGAGAGTCGTTTTTTGCTTTATTTGCAGGATTTCACTTTTGGGTGGGTAAAATCTTTGGTCGGACATACCGATAAACTTTAGGTCAAATCCATTTTTGGATCACTTCTTTCGGGGCTAATCTGACCCTATTTTCCATGCATTTCTTGGGGCTTTCGGGGTTGCCAAGTCGCATTCGACTTGGTGTTAACGAGTTCATGTCTTTTGTCTTGACCAAAAATAGTCTATAATTGGAGACCCGCAACGAGGCAGTCCAGCTGCTTTCTTTATCTCGCTTGCCGCGTGTAGCGACTTTCGGTGCCCCGGGGAGGTTTAGATTTTCTTTTCTAGTTGAAGATGCAGTCAACGTTCTTCTCCCATTAGACTTGTAAATCCTTTGTTCTCACTTCGCTCGTCTTCTCTCCTCCACTTATCTCTTTATTTGACAAGGGCGGATAATACCAATCTATCAAGAATGAGAAAAAGAAGAAGAGAAATTCGCAAATGGTTTGAGCTTGGAAGCAACAGGCTATCTATCGATAGGTGAGAACATACTGTTATTGGCGGCTTCGCCTATCTATTCTATTATGTATGGCCGGCTTGGAGACATCAGAGGAAGACCATCACTGGGTACGATCAACGTTTCATTCATTTGTTGAGCCTTGGGGATAACCATTAGATTAGCATTAAGATCAATCACCACACCACCTCTATCATACATACGACGTTTGAAAATAATTCTATTCATCATTCTGTGCCATCGGCACAAATGTCACCTCTTGAAGTTAGAAGTATGGCTACTAATATTGTAAATAGGAACAAATAAATTTATGAAAATATTATGAAAAATTATATGTCAATGATAATGAGGGCATACCAGTTTTAGATTAAAAAAAAAGATCAAAAAGCAATAGCTAAATATGCACCGTGCAAGAAATGTATAAAAAAATTAAATAAAAAAATGATGGCACGAGCACTTTAAGAAGACACTATGAAAGTTATTATGGCAATGACACACTGCATGCTAGACAAACATAGCTAAGTAGCGGTCCTCAAAGATCTCATATATGTAACTTTACTTATTCTAATGCTCGTAACATAACTGAGTTAACAAAATATATTATTTGTGATGAACAACCTTTTATATTCTGTGAGAGTGATTGGTACTATGATTATGCAAGTACTATTCTTAATACTTGTTTTACTAGTTTCTAGATCTACTAGAGCAGAGACTATCAAAATATTTCAAAAGGAAATGACAGCTTTAATTTTTTTTTTTTTGTAAATGTTAGTAAATTTGTACTAACTTCTGATATGTGGACTACTAACAAAATTACGTTTATATTTGTATCAGGATATATTATTTCGATCTGACATGGATGTTGCAAAAACGTTTTATTTGTCTGCGACCTTTAGAATTTTCACGTACTAGTTCTGTAATCGGTGGCACTATAATGCAATTTTTACGTGAATATGATATTCACAATAATTTTCTTTCAATTTTTTTTGATAATGCTAATAATAATACTTCTTGTATTAATATTTTAAATTATAATTTTTTTATTATAGTAGAAGGACGATTTTTTCATGTAAGATGTGCTTGTCATCTTATTAATTTAATTGTATAAGAATGTCTTCAATTCTTCAAGCAAATGTTAGATTATGTTTATGAAGTTTGAACACTTCTTCAAGTAGACAACAAGATTTTAAATTTTTTGTGCACAATATGGTATAACTTTTATGTTAAGGATGTACCAAATAGATGACACGCTGCTTATTTAATGTTAAAATCTTCTATTAAATTTAAAGATGTTATTACACATTATTGTAATGTTAATTCAAATTTTGATTATCAAATAGTTGAAAATGAGTTATTAATTGCTAATTCAATTTATAAATTTTTTAGAATTATTTTACAATGCTAAATATATTTCTTTTCCAATTTTTCCTTCTTATTTTTTCATTTTTTCTTCTCAATTTCCATTTTAAAAATTCGGGTAGGCCCGGATCCAACCCTGAACCGGCCCGGATCCAGCCCGGTTCGGTTCGTCCCACCCCCGACCGGGTCATCGGTCCGGGATGGATCTACCGTTTTCTCTTCGTTTCTCTTCTCTTCTGGGTTGAGCTCCGTCCGAGCCGAATTCGATCAAGTCCGGTTAAATTGGGCCTTGGGCCGGCCCGGCCCATACATACCTTGAGCCCGGCTGAATAATTTCATCAATCCCTGCCCACTAAAAATCATCAAAATTTTACTCGGTAGTCTCGTCCCATCCACGTGACCACACCACACATTTCATTTATGATAATGATCCTATGTGTTTATTTCGCCTATACTCTACTACTATGCCTATGCTCTATTTTTGTTTAATAATTAAGGCTATTCCACGATGAGTATTCAAACCTCCCTCGATCCCCGGGCCCACCACCACTACTTCCCTCTACTTCCTCACCAATCTCCTTCTCTCCCCTCTCCTCCTCCTCCTCCTCCTCCGTTGCCACTCTCTTCCAATTAGCAGATGGGAGAGAGAGCGGCTGCGGCCGACGACGTCGGCGACGGCATGCAGTGCGCCGACCACCCCTACCGCGCGAACCCCGGCGGCATATGCGCCTTCTGCCTCCAGGAGAGGCTCGGCAAGCTAGTCTCCTCCTCCTCCAGCCCCTCCTCCTTCTTCCCCCCACTTCCCGCCACTTCCTCCACCTCCGTGACTTCCTCCACCTCCTCCTCCTTCCGCTCCTCCTCCGACTTCCCCCCCACTTCCTCCAGGATCCTCACTTTCCTCAACAGCAACAACAACAAGAAGAAGCAGCACCCTCCCCCTCCCCCTCCTCCTCCGGCAGTTCCCTCGTACGCAGCACCGGCGGCGGCGCTCTCTCTGAAGCGGAGCAAGTCGGTCGCGCCGAGGCCCGTCGGCGACGTCGGCGGCATCCTCGCCGGTGCCGACAGCCCCCGCAAGAAGTCCTTCTGGTCCTTCCTCTCCCTCTCCTCCTCCTCCTCTTCCTCCTCCGCCGCCACCACCACCACCGATAAGAGAAGATCCACGGATGTCATGCCGCAGATCAGCCTCCAGCAGCACCAAGAGGACGACTCAACGGTATATTTTACGAGACACTGGCTTTTAGCAATAATTTATTAGAGTGTTACGTGTCTGATGCGACACGGACACGGCATTAAGTCGTATTTTTTTTTTTGGTTTGACAAATGCAGATCATGAAGACCATAGGAGACCAGGATGAGGAGAGCCCGAGCGGGGGCAGCCAGGCCTCGTCGTCGTCCTTCGGACGCAAAGTCGCGCGGTCCCGGTCGGTTGGCTGCGGGAGCCGCAGCTTCTCCGGGGACTTCCTCGAGAGGATCTCCACCGGGTTCGGGGACTGCACCCTCCGACGAGTCGAGTCCCAGCGCGAGAGCAGCAAGCACGGCGGCGCGAACAGTAAGATGGTAATGCGCCACCACGACCGCGAGAGCCGTATCAAGGAGAGGGTCAAGTGCGGCGGCATTTTCGGGGGCTTTGGAATGATCTCCGCCTCCTCGTCTTCCTACTGGCTGTCCGTTGCCGAAGACGATGACTTTGGGAGCACGAGCAGTAGAGTGTCGTCCAACGCCCGCCGTAACAGGAACTGGGGCTGGGCGTTTGCCAGCCCGATGAGGGCTTTCAAGCCCGTCTCGGCCTCCAAGTCCCTCGGCCCCGCAAACGCGGTCGCCAGCATTAACAGCTCAACCCGAGGCGCCAGGATCGGCAATGGCAATCCTCCGTCGTCCTCGCTAGCTGCTGTTGTCGGAAGCTAGCGAGACGCAGAACCAACAAAAAAAGTTGATATTTTTCTTGTTTGTGATTACATTGTAACAGGGTTTTGGTTGTGCTCTTGCTTGGCTCCTTTCCATCTGTGTGTGTCCATTAAAATTATAGTTTTTATTACTCCTTGCTTCTTTGACTACATTCATAGTTCATCAATTTGGTGGGATAGATTGTTAGAATAGAGAGTGTTTGTTTGTTTGTCTTCAAATAGGTGTATGCATTTGCTAAGAGAGAGGGAGAAGAGAAGAGAAAGACTGTTAGAAGCACATGACATCTCTGCAAGATCCAAGCCCATATGGGTTTTCTTTTCCTGCTGCAGCCTAGATGGGTACCCAGATAGATAGATCATCACCATCACTCAACTTTGCACTTTCAATCCCAATCATCCTTACACAAGAGAGGTAAATGTTTCTCGTATTCCTCAATTTCACCGTTTGATGGTTCATACATATTTGTCAGATTACTTGGGGCAAATGTTACGGGCACTACAAGAATTAATAGGGGGCAACACACTTTTGTCAGTTCTAGGACTGCCAAAATTCTGGTAGTCTTGTGGATATGTATAATACTGCTAGAATTCTACGAGTTCTGTGGATATGTATAGGACTGCCAAAGTTTTGATAGTGTGAATAGGTATAGGACTGCCAAAGTTTTGGCAGCCCTGTACATATTCAGGACTTTACATATCAAGGACTGCCAAAATTTTGGCAGTCCATATAAAATCAGGACTACCAAATTTTTGGACAGTCATGGATATGCACAGGACTGCCAAAAGTATGTTGTCCTTAGGAATTTTTGCAGTGTCCTTGACATTTGCCTTACTTAGCACCAGAAATTACTATGGCCTGCATATGTTATACCGAGTTCGTCGCAAATAGTGTAGTCGTGAGGAATATGGAACTATTTGGATTTGTAATATGACACTGTTTATGAATCACTTTACGTTGTCGTAGAAGGAAAGGTAAAATGTGTAGCATTGGTCAAAAGAGAATGAAGATGAGATTCATGGGAGAATTTGCAAACATGCTTCAAATACACGGAGGATGTAGATAATTGAGTTTTGATTCAGTGTTGTAGGGACTTGTTTCCTTGTCCAACAGTTTGATTAGTTTCACTTCTTTGTTCGAGGCTATATTATGTGCAAACTTTGAAGCAAATTTGTTTTCGGATTGGTGCAGATATCGTAGTTTACAACTAATGTATATTTGTTTCTATATTTTTATAGGTTCCTAATATTCAAGGCGCATCTGGTTCTTCAGCATATCAGGTGGCACACCGCTTGCCAAGCAGACACATTACTTCATCACTGAGGTATATTTTATCAATCACCATACTCCCTTAAATTTTGGTATAAATTTGTATCGTATCAAGTAGTATGATGTGATTCTCTTCGTACAAAAAATTGCCAACTCATGTGAATATGATATTGTGACATTTACTTTCAACTTCATTTTTATTTGAAAATTATATATTAACATACTTATTTGCCTCGAAGACGTTCCTATATAGCTTCATCTTTGTTAGGAATTTACTTTAGCAATCTGACTTATCTAATTTTAGGTTGATTATTGGTGAATCGCTGATACATGGCCAAGATAAGATCCTTGGAAGTTAATACCAACAGTCAGAGTCAGTCCTTCACAGTGTAGGCTCTGCTGATCTGCTGAATTATATGGTCTCTGAAACATTCTAGAGGTAGGGTTAATATTATAACCCGTCTTCTTGTAACAGAGAAGTTTGAAGTCAACCTATGGTACTTGAAACTAAGAAAAACAAGGAATATGGATATCATCGTTGATATGTTCTCTTAAGTATTGCAGTAGTAATCAGGACATCCATTTATGCCCATCATTGCTCGAAAATTTAAATAAGCTGCTGAATTAGCCCCGCTAACATAATCACTTACTAAATTATCACCATCTCTGCTCTGCTCGAGTTATCTTTTGATATAAATCTACTTGATTCTGTGGATCAGTTCTATAACTTCAAGCCTGACTCAACCCAGACCTTTGGCATCATCTCAACCAAAGGAATTTGGTAGAGTAATCTAAGCTGCAGCACTGTCTGCTCTATATTTGAAAACTAGTAGCCAAAGGAAAAGGTTGAGGTGAAAAACCTCAATGTAGCCAGGTCTAGTTATGACCGACCTATAATAAATCTTTTAATATTAAAATGCATAAAGCATCAATATCAAGATCGATGATGACTAAATTACTAGATATCTGGATGCTTCATGCTCTCATTGATCTGAAGTATTAGGTCTTCCGTATGAGCATTAGCCACTGAAACAAATGTGAATGACAACTGATTTAGCAGCGTCTAAGATTGAGGGAAGAAAAAGACGTAGGCTCCGCCTTGCACCAGTGAAGAAGGAAGATATAAGACGGTGCATCCTTATTAGGAGGCCCATCCTCACCAACCATGAGTATCTAGAGTCCGATGATACTTAGAAGCCTATAGGTTTTGTAAAAACTTTAGTTGCCGTATTTTATATTTCACTCATCGAAATCTCTAATGCTAAAGGATCATCAACGACTTAATACTGGTTAAGATAGATGAATTACTCTGGCTGTCCAGTTATTGTACAAATTACATGTTATTGTTTTATTTACTGTTAAATGCTGCAGGGTGTACGAGAATGTATAACTCTTTTATTTAGATGTTGATTTTAAATAAACTTTATCTGCATACCTTTTTTTCCTCCCTAATACATCAATGACTGCTTTCTGTTTTATTCTTGATAACAATTACATTTGGAAGGACTGATCAACTAACTACAAGGATTGGCGATTCTAACTCATTTTAGTACATTTTTCTCGC
This sequence comes from Iris pallida, assembly GCA_029216955.1. Lineage (NCBI taxonomy): Eukaryota > Viridiplantae > Streptophyta > Magnoliopsida > Asparagales > Iridaceae > Iris > Iris pallida. The sequence continues at coordinate 832,838 of JANAVB010016000.1, forward strand.
ATACTTATTATCTATTATTCATTTTGGTACATTTCCTCGTATCATTATTGTCACGTCATTTGTTTCCGCTTTCACATGCAAGTTAACCCTCTTTCACTCTTGAAGTAGCGACAAGTTTAATGGATTATGTAGTTTCTTCATGGGTACTACTTGTAGTGGGTAAGGTGCCCGTTGTCAGAAAGGAGGGTATGGTCTAATCAAACTAATTCACCTATTGATATCCATGGCTATAGTAGCGTTTGGAAGAAAATTAAGTGACACATGGTCCAAACATATGTTTCTAGTATTTGTTCTGGAAATTGGTTTGTGTTATCCTGTGATAGACCATGAATTGATGTACAGATGTGGGAATGTTTTGACAACTCTTCTTATTGCATCATGTGCAGATCGGAGGCTTCTTTACTGGGAATGTTTGTGTGACGTCCTGTCTGCTGGAAGTGGTTGGCGTATTGATGGATACCACTATCAGAGGAATCTTGGATTTGCAGTTAGCATCACATAAACATGGTTGGAGCTTGGCCATGTAACATGTTAGGTTTTGTTTGGAACAAAAATTGTCAAAAACTCTCAGCATCGGTAGCGATTTCATTGCCCCATCCTTCTTCCTTAAGGAGTAAGGAGTATGAGATGCACTAAGCAGAATAGGCTTGGTAAATCCATACATCTCTTTATTCTTGTGGTAACTGTGGATACTTGTAGATGTGTTGTTCGGATGCTTTGTAAATCTTTACAACTACAATCTCTTTATTCGTGTGAAACTATGAACATCTGTAGATGTGGTGTTTCGAGTAAATAGTCATGTAAACTGTCATTGTGGAAATGGAGATGAACTCATGTTCAGATGCTTAAGTAAATCCCTGCAAGCACGAACTCTAATCTTGAGGAACTGTGGATATTTGAAGATTGTTATCACAATCTGTACAGTGTACACTGGTTGATTGATTGAAAATATTGATATATCATTGAAGATGGTCACTATATCAGCTATAATTGCTGTTATGAGTCAATGGAATGTTCATTGGTGTTTTCTTGGCCTATATCTATGGAAAGAAAGAACAAAGAAGAAAGATGCACCTCCATGATTATTTGCATTTTTCACGCTTTTAGGCTTTTAGCACCACTTTGTGCCTGTTAGAAAGCCAATATTGGCTGTAGTGACAAAATGGAATATTGAGGATTTGAGAGTGCAGTCAGTTTGTCTTCTTTTACTTGGTAGGAGGTGAAGAGAACCCTGGCATTCGTAGTATCCCAGCATAATAAAGATGAGGATCTACAGTATTTGATGTCACATCGGAGGAACCGTGACCTGGGTTCAAAAGGAGACTTATATGAGTCCCATATATAGGAGGGAGTAGGACTATCAAGTATCAACTTGCATTGCTCGACAGCTTTAGCAAATCAAGGTTGAAGAGGTGGTGGGATAGTGATAAACTATGGCTAATTATAAGGGCACTCTACATTTTACTTGGAGCTAGTCCTTACTAGGGAACAGTCCATGAAAGCGAAACTTTTACTGGAGAATGTCCGAATTTTACTTGGGGCTAGACCTCGCCTCTCCTCAACCCTTTCTAACATTTCATTTCATCAATTTCTTTCTCTTCTACATTCCTAAAACCTAAACCCTATTTCTCTTTTCTATAACTCCAATTCCAAATTCATTCTCCATTCCTCCAATTCCAAGCAATGGCTTCCAAGCCTAAACCTTTATCACAATCTAGATATGTTAAGACCTATTTTGCTATTTTTTCATCTTAATTTATTGAATTTTTGGTAATGCTCAAAATAGTTTGATAAAATAGGTTAGAACAAATTTAGAGTTCATGTATGTATCTTTCCAGCACGACAAATCAATTTTTTTGCATCAAACCATAACCATAGAATCATTGGTTTTGGCCTACAGTCGGCCACGAAAATGACAGGACTGCATGCAGTTTTGCAGTCCTGCAATACAGTAGGATTGCATGCAGTCTGGCAGTCCTGCAATACAGTAGGACTGCATGCAGTCCTATCGTTTTCGTGGCCGACTGCAGGCCAAAACTAATGATTCTAGTGTTAGGGTTTGATGCAAAAAATTGATTTGTTGTGTTTAAAAGATACATACATGAACCCTGTTAGTCCCTTGGCGAACAATCGATGGAAAACCACGAATTCAGAAACTATTGTAAAGACAATGTTTCCAGCAACAACACCTTAAAGAAGGTGATGTTGTATTACGGAAATCTAAAAAGATTTCGTAATATTTCTCGAAGGCAACAGAACCGTATGACTTCTAAAGAGAAGAGACGGTATTCTCGAAGGCAACAGAGGAAGAAGAAAGCCTGCTGGGGTGAAAGATCACCGGCGCTCAAAGCTATATCCGCCTTACGGACAAGCCTCCAGGAACCAGCAAGTTCGAAGAGAACTTTAGAACGCTGGCCAAAAATGTCGACGACTCCTCGGAATAGTAGCAGCACTTCTCTCTCTCTCTGGAAATTCTCTGATTATTTTCTGTAACCTTGGAGAGAGGAGATGCTGCTGATATTATAGGCACGAGATGGGCTTTTCAAATTCTGAACGCACGCCCTGGTTTAATGCCAGATCCGGATTTTCTGGATCTGAGCCATTTCCGGATCTGAGCCCACAAGACCCGCGGACGTTACATAATTTGAACGGCCCACTCGACCCGCTCGACCCGTACGCTCCGTACGCTCCGTGCGCTCCGTACGCCCCGCACGCCACGCAGGGCCGCGCAGAGGCTCGCGCACGAGCGCAACTAAAGCGCACAATGCGCCTTGCGACGAGCTGTCGTGCTAAGTGCAAAGTGCCATCAAAAAGCCACAATAAGCCTCAAAAGCCCATTAGCCCAAGCCCAAGCCCAAGCCCGAGTCCGAGTCCGAGTCCGAGTCCGAGTCGCTAAGCCCCTTCGGGGCTTAGCTCCAACCTATTTTCATTTTGGCCAAAAGTTGGTTTCTTATTCTCACCTCTATGTAAAATCCCCCCACATGGCACCCTCCATTGGGCCTCAACCCATGTGCATCTCTCTATTCCTTCATAAGTAATATATAGAGATACATATTGGTATGATTTTCTGATGTGGGACTATCTTTTAACAATAGAATGTTGTGAACACACACAACACATAGAATAAAATACCAACAATCCTCCACATATCTCTATATATATGAGTTAAGCGTTCCACATAATAACTGTCCATTATGCATTAGGATAGTTGTCGCTGACGACTTGAATCTTCCCGCATGGGTTGAACAACAGTATAATACAAGAATGGACTACGCCTTGAATTCTGTACCACAACTGTAATTTTTCCCACTCACATAATGTAGTTATCTGTGCTTCTGGCTGCACATTAAAGGCCTTGTGCCAGCCTGGATTTTAATGTATGTATTTTGGGCGTCTACAAATTTACCCTCAAGAAACGGCCTATTTTTTTGTCCATACATTATAGGTGAGTTCTTTATTAAAGAGACATGGCATGAAGCGTCCAACGCTTCCTTTGCGGTGCTACGCCGCTATGACATGGCCTTAAGCCGAGGACCTTACCCCGAATCACCGGGAACCTCATCGTAGTGTCATACTACCCGTAGCATGAGGTCTAGCCCCTTTGTAGTGCCAAACTACCCAGCATGAAGCCTTACGCTTCTGTGCGGTGTTACGCCGCTACGACATGGCTTGCAAGGCCGAGGCTTTATCCCTAGCCGGGTTTACCTCATTGTGGTGTCGTGCCACCCGTAACATGAGGAACACCTCCTCTTTGTAGTGCTGACTACATCCCTCTTTAATTCAATATACAGCATTAGGCCAACTGCCTATTTGCGGTGCTACGCCGCTGTGACTTGGCTCACATAGCCGAGGATTTACCTCTTTCGAGAACCTCATGGTGGAGTCACCGCCACACATAGCATGGAGTCACACTCCTTATAGTGCTGTGCTACCATGCTTCCTGTAAAGCATAACAGACCTTCACTCAGTCTGAGAACTCATTAAGGCATTATGCCATCCTTCCCACATGATCAATTTTCCGTAGAAAATTCATAGTAGACAACAGTGGTTCTGGGTCCGAAATCCTTCCATGTTCCGCAGAACAAGTACCCACTGTTAACTAATATTTTTCCAGTCAATAGTTCTCCCTTGAATCAAAAATTAGATATCTGGTAGATTTTTTTTTGAACCAATAACATAAAATTTATTGATAGGATTATAATGACACAATATTAGAATGCCTTCAAACCCATCTTCCTTGCTGTGTCCTCGACCAGCTGTCGTTTGAGGCCTTTCGTGAACGGATCTGCCAGGTTCTCCTGACTCCGAACATCAATCACTGCAATGACGCCTCGTTTGATGAGATTGTTCACTGCTCTATGCTTTAACCGCACAGTCCTCTTCTTCCCGTTAAAGAGTTCATTTGATGCTACTGCTGCTGCCGCCTGGTTGTCACAGTATATCGGGATTGCCGATATCTGAGCTCCAACCACTGAAAGATCATACATGAGCTTCCGAAGCCACTCTGCTTCATCTGCAGCAACATCCAATGCAAAGAATTCAGATTTCATGGAGGAGCGAGATAACATTGTCTGCTTCTTCGATTTCCATGATATAGCAGCTCCGCCCAAGGCGAATATGAATCCACCTGTAGAATACTCGCTCTCCACCTCTGAACACCAGCTAGCATCACTGAAGCCTTCCACTATTGACGGATCTCCGCTGTAGTATAGTACAAATGTCTGAGTCTTTTTAAGATATCTCATAACACGCTTCACAGCATTCCAGTGTTCAACGCCTGGGTTGCTAGTGAACCGACTCAGCATTCCCACCGCAAAAGCTATGTCAGGCCTTGTGGCAGTAGTAGCGTACATCAAGCTTTCGATGACGCTGGTGTACTCCAATTGCTTGACGCTTTCTCTCAAATTTGGCTCCAGCTTCTGATCACTCCGGTACGGTGTATCAATTATAGGAAGATCTTGATATCCGTATCGAGTGAGCATTTTCTCAATGTGATGAGATTGTGACAGTGCTATTCCCGTGCCTGTCCGGATGATCTTGAGCCCCAAGATAACATCGGCATCCCCCAAGTCTTTCATACTGAACTTGTTCGAGAGAAATTTCTTTGTCTCTGTGACATAGCTTAAATCCGTACCTAGGATTAGCATGTCGTCAACGTATAGATAAACGATAACTCCTCTTCCGTCAGCAAACTTAGTATAGACACACTTGTCTGTTTCACTGACCTTGTAGCCATTTGACCTTATCACTTTGTCAAACTTCTCATGCCACATTTTGGGAGCTTGTTTCAAACCATACAGAGACTTCATCAACTTGCAGACTTTGTCTTCCAGACCTCTGACGACAAAACCTTCTGGTTGTTGCATGTAGATCTCTTCTGTCAGCTCGCCATTAAGGAATGTCGTTTTTACATCCATCTGATGTATCACTAGTTTGTGTATTGCTGTTAGAACAATTAACAATCTGATGGTTGTCATCCGAGCTACTGGAGCATAAGTATCAAAATAGTCGATCCCCTGTTTCTGAGCAAACCCTTTAGCCACTAGCCTGGCCTTGAATTTGTCGATGGTTCCATCTGCTTTCATCTTCTTCTTGAAGATCCATTTGCATCCGATGGGTCTTGCTCCTTCTGGCAGGTCAACTAACACCCATGTATTATTAGAGGTGATTGAGTCAATCTCATTGTCTATCGCCTCCTTCCAGAATACAACATCTCTGGTCTTCATCGTTTCATCATAGGTAAGCGGATCTGCTTCCACATGATAAGTGACGAAGTCATCTCCGAAGTCTTTCGGCCTCCTTACTCGCTTAGTTGACGGCTCAGCGAGTTCTGGTTCAACTGGTGTCTCTTCGACAATAGCTTCTTCTTGGACTACTGGTTCTTTAAGGACTTCTGTCTGCTTTGCACTCTCATCATTCTCCGGAAGATCCGCGAGAACAATATTTTTGTGCCTTGCAAACTTGTCTTCAAAAAATTCAGTATCGCGAGATTCAATGATATAATTTGATTCTATATCAAGGAATCTCCGAGCATCACTCTTCTCAGCATAACCTAAGAAGATAGCCTTAGTGGTCCTAGTCCCCAGCTTCTGAATCTTCAGATCTGGGAGCTTCACGTAAGCCAGACACCCCCACACTCGAATGACATTCAAGTTAGGTCTGACTTTGAACCAGAGTTCATGAGGTGTTATGTCCGAAGTTGCATACGGTACTCTATTGAGAATGAAAGTAGCCGTTAATGCAGCTTCTCCCCAGAAGCTCTTTGGAAGACCCGCAGTCAACATCATAGAGTTCATCATCTCTGTCAATATTCTGTTCTTCCTTTCTGCTACTCCGTTGGATTGAGGAGAGTATGAAGCCGTCGTCTCATTTATGATTCCATGTTCTTTACAGAATGATGAGAAATCATGAGACCGATACTCCCCGCCTCTATCACTCCTTAGCCTTTTGAGTTGTTGTCCAGTTTGCCGTTCAGCCTCGGCCCTGAACTCCTTGAACTTCTCGAATGCTTCGTCTTTAGACTTGAGCAGGTAGACAAAAGCATACTTTGAGAAGTCATCGATGAAAGTAATAAAATACTTCATCCCGGCTTTTATAGAGAATTGCTTGAAATCACAGATATCTGAGTGAACCAACTCCAGAATATCTGTGCTTCGATGGACCCTGTGAAAGGGTTCCTTGTGATCTTCGTCTGAGCACACACTTCACATTTCTCTACCTTACCCCCACACTTGGAGATAAGTCCTAGGCTAGACATCTTGTTAATCCTTTTACAATGAACATGTCCTAGCCTATTATGCCACAACTCAAAAGAATAGTTCAAAGTAGAAATAGCATTAATATCATTTTTCTGGGTTACAACAAGCTGGATTTTGTATATTCCTTTAGTCTGGAAAGCTTTTCCGAAGAATGTACCCTTCTTAGACATCACCATCTGGCCAGCATTGATGTCCATTCTCAAGCCTGCGTTACAAAGCAGGCTCCCAGAGATCAGGTTCTTAGCAATTGCAGGAACATGCTTCACTCCTTGAAGCGTCAGAGTGTTCCCTGATGTGAGTTTCAGCTCCACCGTCCCGATCCCCAGTACTTCAGCTTGTGCCTGGTTTGCCATTATGACTTTCTCGGAAGTTGGCTCATAGGAGTCGAATCATTCCTTATCTGAGCAGACATGACATGTCGCACTAGTGTCTATCCACCAGTCTGAGTCAACCCCCACATTTGTAACCTGCGCTATCATTGCAACCAGATTAGTAACCAAAGAAACCTTACTAGGCTCACCTTTTTCTGGTTCCTTGCAGTCACTTTTGTAGTGGCCCTTCTTGCCACATTTGTAACAAGTCACATGGGACTTGGACTTCTGATTCTTGAATGAAGGACTCTTCACTTTCAGATTAGTGAAGTCCTTCTTCTTCTTGTGAGGAGAAGCCGCCTGCTTCCTCTTGTACTCTATGGTTTGGACCAGATTTGCTTTCGCCAGTTGTTTGGACAGAGAATCCATCTTCTGTTGAGAGCGCATCTCGTCCTCAATATGGATCTCTTGCAGGAGATCTTCCATACATATGCCCAGCTTCTTACGGTGCATCCTTGCATAGAAGTTGCTCCAACCCGCAGGAAGTTTAGAGACGATTCCTCCAACGACAAACTTGTCGACAAGAGGCATCTTCTCGTCATCCAACTTTTGGCGCAGCTTCAGAAACTCCTTTACTTGGGGCAGCATAGCCTTCTCATCTTCGAAGGTCCACTTGTGGTATCTTTCAATCAAGAAGATCTTGGACCGATTCTCGTCATCTTCGTACAATTTCCCCAAGGAGTCCCAAATCTCTTTGGCAGAATTCTTCTTGGAATAGGACTCTGCCAGAGAGTCTTCCATGCTATTTAGAATCAACAGTTTACAGATACTGTTTTCTCTAATCTATTTTGCCTGCTTGGACTTAGCAGCTGCAATAACTTCTGCGATTCCGGTTGTTGGAACGATCGGTTCTTCCTCATTCAGCACGTGATCAACTTCCACGAGTTGAATGTTTAAGGTTACTTTCCGTTTCCAGATTTGGAAATGTTCGCCGTCGAATTTCTCCAACTTGTTAAAGTCGGTATTGACGAGCGATGCACGTGAGTTATCCATCTTTTCGATATAGCTTTGAGATTGTTAGTCCCTTGGCGAACAATCGATGGAAAACCACGAATTCAGAAACTATTGTAAAGACAATGTTTCCAGCAACAACACCTTAAAGAAGGTGATGTTGTATTACGGAAATCTAAAAAGATTTCGTAATATTTCTCGAAGGCAACAGAACCGTATGACTTCTAAAGAGAAGCGACGGTATTCTCGAAGGCAACAGAGGAAGAAGAAAGCCTGCTGGGGTGAAAGATCACCGGCGCTCAAAGCTATATCCGCCTTACGGACAAGCCTCCAGGAACCAGCAAGTTCGAAGAGAACTTTAGAACGCTGGCCAAAAATATCGACGACTCCTCGGAATAGCAGCAGCACTTCTCTCTCTCTGGAAATTCTCTGATTATTTTTGTAACCTTGGAGAGAGGAGATGCTGCTGATATTATAGGCACGAGATGGGCTTTTCAAATTCTGAACACACGCCCTGGTTTAATGCCAGATCCGAATTTTCTGGATCTGAGCCATTTTCGGATCTGAGCCCACAAGACCCGCGGACGTTACATAATTTGAACGACCCACTCGACCCGCTCGACCCGTATGCTCCGTACGCTCCGTGCGCTCCGTACGCCCCGCACGCCACGCAGGGCCGCGCAGAGGCTCGCGCACGAGCGCAACTAAAGCGCACAATGCGCCTTGCGACGAGCTGTCGTGCTAAGTGCAAAGTGCCATAAAAAAGCCACAATAAGCCTCAAAAGCCCATTAGCCCAAGCCCAAGCCCGAGTCCGAGTCCGAGTCCGAGTCCGAGTCGCTAAGCCCCTTCGGGGCTTAGCTCCAACCTATTTTCATTTTGGCCAAAAGTTGGTTTCTTATTCTCACCTCTATGTAAAATCTCCCCACATGGCACCCTCCATTGGGCCTCAACCCATGTGCATCTCTCTATTCCTTCATAAGTAATATATAGAGATACATATTGGTGTGATTTTTCGATGTGGGACTATCTTTTAACAATAGAATGTTGTGAACACACACAACACATAGAATAAAACACCAACAAACCCTAAATTTGTTCTAACCTATTTTATCAAAACTATTTTGAGCATTACTTATGTGACCTAGAAATTTTTAGAAAAAAAGAGAGCAAGAAATGGAGAAGAGAAGAGGGAGAAGAGAGAAACAAAAGAAATGTTGGGTTTTGTACCCATATGTGGGCTAGTCCCAAGCAAAGAATAGGAGTGGCAAACTTGTAAATATTTGAAAAAAAATTTGGGCTAGCCCTAAGTAAAATGTGGAGTGCCCATAGAATTAGCCTAAACTTTTAGATCAAGATGTGATGTGGGCCGGGCCAACTATTCCACATTTACCGATTTTGATCGAATTTTGGGTCGGGCTGGATAGTTCGGTATTGCGCACAGGACTGGGCAAGAGACCAAAACTCCAAACGAACCCAGCCCATAACATGGCTTCACCGGTACGGGCTAGACCTGGTTGGGTTCGATTAGTGCCCGGATCGACCGGTCATATAAAAAAAAAGAACTTGGGCCTTTCCCTAGGGTACTAAAAAAAGGCTTAATTTCAACTAAATATCGTAACTATTCCAATTTTTCAACTTGATACTCTATACTTTCATATTATGCCAGTAAATATCCTCAACTATTGAGAAGTTTTAAGTTGTTACTTTCTGTTAGTCAGCAGTTAATTTTTTCGTTCCAACAAAGAAACATGGTTTTTTTTATTTTACCATATTACCTTGATAACTTGCCATTTTGACCAATATACTGCCAAATGATTATGGGACCCCCTTTAAAGATTGTTGAATTTTTTGACCAAAAGCGATATCCTGACGGCATACCGCCAATATATCACATGTTGTGCATGGAAAAAAATGTCTTACAAGCTGCTAATAAGCTTGCCTTTCAAAAAGTATTTACAACATTTGTTTTAAATAGTGACAGATTCAAAATCGTTCTACTAACAATCTACACTTCACTTCATCCCAACACAACATTGCTTTAGTGAGATCGCAACAAACATTTGCCCTATCTACCCGAGTTCGAACTTAGGTGGATACGTATTATTCCCTCTATTTATAAAAATGGTAGGAGTTGGGGGCAGTGGGCCAAAAGGCATGCAACATAACTTGCACAAAGTTTCGAGCATTATGTTGGGCATCACAAAAAAAAGTACACTTCATAAATGAGCTAATGTTGTACTAGTCTCTTATCCTAATGACGTTTTAGCATTACTTTTGTTCTTCTTCACACGATCACATTGTTGGGAACATGGTGTGATTCGAACCGGAGTGTAGGACCGCTGAGCACCTCTAGGAGGGGTGAATAGAGTGCGTGTGTGCAGCGGAATAAAAAATCACCACTAAAAATTATAAGATAGTAACAATCTAATATGAAGTAGGCAGTATTTAAATAAATGTGTAATGTAAGAAGATTAGAAAGAGCAAACTCAAACAGGTTTATACTTGTCACTTCCATTTTCGTTATACGTATTTTCAGTATACGTGTAGGGATTTCTGACTTTTGTCAGGTGAATCGTATTTAGACTTGTCTTGCTTAGTCTTGGTTTGGTTTAGTTTTGGGTTGATCTCGCTAGTCTTGGTTTGGTTCACCTTGGTTCTTTATGGCATGTGGCATGACTTGGTTTAGTTTGGGTTGGTTTAACATGACTTGGTTTGATATTTATATCAACTTCTTCTCTCTCCTCTCATTATTTCTCATTAACTCCTCTCCTCTACTCCTCATTACACCCCCACCAACCCAAGGCAAGTGCAACTTGCTCCATGGAGAACATGATGGATCTCCATTTTTGAATGTTATATTCTCTTCCTTGCATGATTCTAAGTATTTTTAGAACTTATAATTTTTGGTTTTGATGGATACATTTTTGTAGATCTAAATTTTAAACTTTTCTTGTTTTTCTTGGTTTTGATCTCTAAAAACTTGGTATTTCCAAAAACTAATGGTTCCATGTTGTGGGGAATTCAATTCTACCCAATTTTGGCTTTTGAACCACTTGATTTCGATTTATTTTGAGGAAGTTATGGCATTTCTTGTGTTCATGAGTTTCTCACACCTTCGGTGCTATCGGGACGATGGACAGTGCCGTGCGAGCCCCGTGCGCTGTACATCCGAGTCCAGCGTGCCGTGCACTCGCACGCAATACATTTTGTGCGCCATGCGCATTTTGTTTGCCGGGCGTCCGTGCGCCGTGTACCTGCGCGCTGAATATTTTGCGCACATTGTGCCGCGTGCGCGATTCTCTACCGTACGTTGCGTGCGCTATGCTATATCGTACGCCGTGTGCCACATGCACGATTCTCTGTCGCGTGCCATGCACCGCGTACGTGATTCATTGTCGCACGCCGTACGTCGCGTGCGCGATTCTCTGCCGCGCGCCATGCGCCGTGTGCGCGATTATCTGAATGATTGTTTTTGCTTGTTTAAGCTATTTTGTAGCTAAAATCTTGTAAAACTCAAAACATGAAGTTGTAGATCTTCGTCTTGGCTTCAAGAATCTTCTTGTCTCACTTTAATGTAGTTCATATGCGACTGATAGTTTCAATCACCCATGGATGTTCTTGATCTTCTTTGCATGTTTTCTGTACTTAGCCTAAATTGCGACGACTCGACTTGACAACTTGATAATCTTGAGCTTGTAAATTGAACTTGAACATGATAGCATGATCCCGTCTAGGTAAGCTTGATAGTGGTCCGTCGAGGCGCACTCCTGACAAGTATTCTTGATACGACAAGTAAACCTGACATGACATGTATAACCATGATTGATGTTGCGACAGCTATTTTCTATCTTGCTAGTGTAACTCTTGTCTTGACTCCGTGGTTGATTTTTTCTGATTGTGATTGTACAAGCTACCTGTCTTGTCTTGCATCATGTCTAGGACATTGATTTCTGGTTACGACGGTCAGGGATTCATAATGAATCTGACTAGGTTAAACGATTAGATTGATCAAGTAGCTCATATAGAGAGATTTTTCAGTTACAGGCAATCCCGTTATCCCGGCCACACATGTGGACTTATAGCCTGCCGTTGAGTAGGACGCATTTCCAGCACACTGTCATGTGTTGCACTTCTTGTATCCTAAGTACTCAAGTACACCCATAATCTTGATAACTCTTATAACTTGATAACTCTCGTAAGTTTCACCTGGATAGCCTGGATAGTCTGCAGGGCTTATGACTGCAGGAATATCTCAACTGCAGTTAGTAACTAGGCCTGTGATAACTTTAGTTAGCTAATGATAACAAGCCATAGGACTTGATTAATGACCGTGTCTGAATGATTGTCTAATGATTAACATGGAAATTATATTCCACCTCTTGTTTTTTTGATGCAAGCTCGTATGTTCTTTTAACTCTTGTCTTTATGTTTTTATGATTATGTCCTTGTATTAGTTCTATTATTCTTTTATGCTGGTTTTAGTTTATAAGTGGAGCCTCCCTTGTGGTACTTGCTCTTTCTGGGATCTGAGCCAACTGGTTTTGTATAGCCAGATTTCGGAGTGACACCTAAGAATCTAACTGATTTCCAGCCAGATGGTGAACACCAGGAGTAACCGAGACAACGAGTGGATTTCTTATTTTATGCTCCCACTTTATTGTAAATTATTCTTTTGAGGCGTTTAGCTGTCGAGCATGTGTTAGCTCATGTTGCAACTTAATTTCTCTGTCCAAGGGCTGTAACATGATTGACAAATCCTAGGATTGATCATGTATGACTTAACTCTTGCTAGTCTTCGCATTTTATATGATTAGCTTCATGATCATCTGAATATGTAATGTTTGGAATGCCCTACTTTGCATGTCTGATGATCTAACATCTTGTAACAATTATTTGCTTGCCTGAGATTGAGACACTAGGTTTATTCTTGACCATAAAAGACTAATGGATTGTAGTTTAACCCTCATGCATCTAGACAGCCGTGATTGTATTGCGAAGTGTGTTGCACTCCAATATAAGTAGCTGGCTGTGTCTGTCTTTCGCTCTTCAGTATTCTGGTTCTGGGCCTGACACGGTTTAAGTGGTGGCCCATGTAGGTCTTGTAAATCAAGATGTGTGAGGGTTTTACTGGCTAGATGTCTCAATCAGCACTCGCCCTTGATCCCTACTCATGCTTTCTAATCTTCCTGAATCTTGACCTAATAAGGTGCTTTATCCTTAATCTATCTTGGTCCTTTCTCATTGTTCCCTATGTCATTTTCTCTAGTGGCATTGCTCCTGGTCCTACCGATCAACCGGGCGGAGCACTTCCTGTAAACCAACAACAACCATGGGACCAAACCAGCACTCAGGGACAACATCCTGAGTCATGCCTTCCGGAGAGCAAGAGCCACCAATACAGCCGGCCCAACCTGCAGATCCTGACAATAGAACCCTGATGGGACTCATCCGAGACTTGCTTGCATCACAAGTTCTCGAGGTGATGCTCTGCAGCAGACATTACATGCAGCTATGGACAGAGTTGGTTATCAGGGGAACAATGCAGCCAACAACTTCAAGCGCCTAAATCCTCGTTTCTTTGACGGCAGTGAAGATGCTATTGCTGTTGATGCTTGGCTTCAAGATATAGAGGTTATTCTAGAGGCATCTAGAATTCCAGCTGAAGAGAAGGTGGCCGTTGTACTGCTACAATTGTTGGACTTAGCCCGCAGCTGGTGTGCGATAGGCAGTTAGTTTGGTGACGCCTATCATGTGGGCGATATTCAGCGATAGATTTCAGACGAAGTACTTTGATGCAGCAGCTCGCTATGATCTACAGACAAGGTTCAACAATCTCGAACAGATGGAAAGGACGGTCGATGGATATGCGGCCAAGTTTTCAAGACTTAGTTGGTTTGCCCTCACCTTGGTGGCGACCGAATTGGACCGAGCAGAGCGATTCCAGGAGGGACTCTACCAAGAGATTATTCTAGCGGTGGAACAGTTTGAGCATGAAACATTTGATGTAGTTTTGCGAGCAGCTAGAAGGCACGAATATACCTCCCAGAGGATAGTAGATCAAGCTGGAGGACGAAAGAGGTCTCATGGTCAATTATTCCAGTCATCAGTACCAGCCCCGGCAACTAGGGCATTGACTTTTGGAGCTCCTAGGAAGGTGACACACAGTTTCATCGATTCAGCACTTAACTCTGATGTACCCTCAACAACAAAAGCATTCTTCTGCAACGGGCTACTCTCATTATGGAAAACTTAGGCACATGATTTCAGAGTGTCGAGCACATGGGTTGTGCTTAGCATGTGGGGCATCGGACTATAGAATCGATTTCTGCCCGAATAGAACCAGTTCATCTTTATCAACCCTAACTAGTCCGGTTAGGCACCAACACCAGTGCAGCAACAGCAGAAGTACCAGCCATCGAGGCCATTGTCGCCTTAGGCTCAAGCATTCCAGCAGCATAGGTCGCAGCAGTATGCTCAGGCCGAAGCCCAAGTTTAGAATAGGCATATAGGTAACCAGCAGATGAGACCAGCACTAAGAGGACATGGTCAAGCTATGGCTCTGTCAGTAGCAGAAGAATTGGCATCAGATGAGGTGGTGGCAGGTACCATTCTAGTCAACTCTTTTCCAGCAATAGCATTATTTGATTCGAGTGCATCGCATTCATTTATGTCTTTACGATTAACAACACGAATATGATTGGAGCCCGAGTCATTATCAGTAAGATTCAACATACTTACTGGTAACGGTCTTGTGGGAGTAGATAGAGTCTTTTTCTCGTGTCGAATCGTAGTTAGCGGTAGAGAGTTCCGCTAGATTCATAGAATTTTTAATGGTCGACTATGATGTGGTCCTAGGAATGGATTTGTTGAAGGATTAGCATGCAAGAATAGATTGCCATATTGGCATGATTATTTTTGGTATTCCCGGTAAAGTAGAATTTTTATTTTCCAGAGGCAAAGTAGAGCCTTCTCCACCAATCTTGCGAATGGCAGTAGCAGAAGCAGTTTAGTTTTCCAGAGTGGTAGAAGAATTTTCTGATATATTTCTCGAAGAGCTTCCAGGCATGCCGCCAGAAAGAGAGATAGAGTTCACTATTGATTTGATTCTAGGGACGGCACCGGTATCAGAAAGAATCTACAGAATGGCACAATCAGAATTGGAGATCCTGTACAAGATGATTGAAGAACTCAGAACCAAGGGATTCATTCGTGCTAATGGATCACCTTGGGGAGTCCCGATGCTTCTTGTGAAGAAGGATGGTACGTCAAGATTATGTGTTGATTATCGTACCTTGAATTTCATAACAATCATAAACAGATATCCCTTACCTCGAATAGATATTTATTCGATCAACTCAGTGGGACAACAGTATTCTCGAAGATTGACTTGCGGTCGGGATACCATCAGATCAGAGTCAGAGAGCAAGACATCCTGAAGGTGGCATTCAGATCAAGATATGGACATTAGGAGTTTCTTGTTATGCCTTTCGGAGTGACCAATGTGCCAGCATTATTTATGGATATCATGAATCGCACGTTCATGCCCTATTTGGATTAGTTCGTGATAGTCTTTATTGACGACATCTTAGTCTATAGCAAGAGTGAAGCAAAGCATGAGCAACATCTCCGGGTAGTCCTTCAGATTCTCAGACAGCACCAGTTGTATGCGAAGTTCGGCAAGTACAAATTTTGGCTTGATCGCACTTCGTTCTTAGGTCATATCATCACCAGAGGTGGAGTGAAAGTGGATCCCTAGAAGATAGTGGCTATAGAGACATGGCCAGTACCTAGCACCATCGCAGAAGTTCGTAGTTTCAGGATTGAAGGGCTATTACCGACGATTTGTATCAGACTTTGCTCGAATTTCCGTGCCCTTGATGCAGTTGATACGCAAGGATGTGTAGTTTGCTTGGACAGCGGAATATCAGAGTTCATTCGAGAAGTTGAAGCAAGGATTGATGACGGCACCCATTCTCACGCTTTCAGATGGGACTAGATGATTTTTAGTTTATTGTGACACTTCAGGTAAGAGATTAGGATGTGTCCTAATGTAACATGGCAATATAGTAGCTTATGCGTCACGTCAGCTTCGTGATCATGAGAAGAATTATCCAACACATGACCTGGAATTAGCAGTGGTGGTTTTTGCACTCAAGCTTTGGAGGCATTACCTATATGGAGATCGGGTAAAAATTTTTACCGACCACAAAAGTATCAAGTGTGTGTTTATCCAGAAGGATCATAACATGCGTCAGAGAAGATGACTAGAGTTACTAGTGGATTATGACGTCAACCTACAGTATCATCCTGGGAAGGCCAACATAGTTGCAGATGTGTTGAGTAGAAGAGAAGGAGCTTATTTCCTAACAGCACAGCCCGAGTTATTAGTGGATATTCAGAAAATAGGAATAGAGATAGTTCTTCCTACCAATGTGGCATTGATGGCCAGTATGCAAGTTCAGTCCAGTATACTTGAGAGAATCAAGACACTACCAAAATAAGTGGTTTTAGCGACGCCCAAAAACGTCGCTAAAACTGTTGGCCCATTCCATGGTCACACCCGATTTCGATAATCAACTTATACTTTAGTCCATACACAAAATATAGAAAATGCTGCTAACTATTTCAGGATACATGAAATCTTATTCAACGGACGATGTACTGCATAAATCCAAGCGTCAAAGTCATCAAAAATTCTGAAGACTCTTTTCTACTTTTTTCTGTATTTTTACACTTTATTGAGTCTAGGAATTTCCTTGTAAAATCAAGTATGGTATTACTGGCTTAGGGTTAAAATTATTCTCCTTCTCTAAACCTATTTTTACCCTTCATATTTTCGATTACAAATATTTCAAAAATGTATTTCGAAAATATTCCTTTTCAAATGATTTTACAAATTACCAAAAACATGTTTGTAAACTGTTTTTACAAAAGAATTTTATTATATCTCCTGACAGAACTCCTAGCCGAGTTCGGCCCGAACTCTGACCGAGTTCGGTCAGTTTGTATTCAAACTTCAGTTGCCTCCAAATCTGCGAGCAACGTCTATTTTGCGAGATATTTGCATCCGAACTCTGTCCGAGTTCTGCCCGAGTTCGGTTGGTGAAAACACCTATAAATAGAGAAGAACTTTTCATTTCAAAACATCAATTCATTCTTCACTCTCTTCTCTATTCATCTCAAGTGTTTTCTAGTGATCTAAAAATTTCAAATCTCACATATACTTCTCTTAGCCAAAAGCCAGTACTATCAGATTTGATTTAGAAGTCTTTTGGTTATTCAGAGTTGTAAAGAGGTCGTCAAGTTTCAACAACAAATTCTCGTTGTGGAGCTGGTCGTGCGCTCGTCACCAAGCACGGTGTGTGTTGGAGTTGGTCGTGCACTCGTCAACAAGCACGGTGGTGTAAGAGTTGCAAGCACTCAGTTAAAGCTTGTGCCTTTAGTGGATTAACATCGAGCAAGAGTACTCGAGACTGGATTAGTCCTCTCAGAGGGATACCAGTATACATCGCTGTGTTACTGAGTTTGATTTTCCTATCTTTATTTACTGCTCTTACATCATTGCCATAGTTTAATTTTTAATTGGTGATTTTATTTCCGCTGCACACACGCACTCTATTCACCCCCCCTCTAGAAGTGCTCAACGATCCTACAATTGGTATCAGAGCAGGTTATATTCTTATAAATATCCTAGAGAGTAATATATGGCAGCCGTGAAATCTATATTCAACGGTGAAGGGCAATCCACAAATAGACCTCCCCTATTTGATGGAACAAACTATACATACTGGAAAACACGTATGACTTTCTTTTTAAAGTCTCTAGATTTTGATTTATGGTCAATAGTCATTGATGGGTATAAGAAA